>CAUYPK010151449.1:0-22366 GCA_963574355.1 Loris lydekkerianus
TTGTTGGTTAAAATCATAATTTAGCAGCCTTAAAAAAAAAAAAAAAAGATGGAGACTTTACCTCTTTCATGTTTACATGGATGGAGCTGGAACATATTCTTCTTAGCAAAGTATCTCAAGAATGGAAGAAAAAGTATCCAATGTACTCAGCCCTACTATGAAACTAATTTATAAGCACCCAGACTTCCACATGAAAGCTATAACCCAACTATAGCCCAAGATGAAGGAGAAAGTGAAGGGGGAGAGGGGAGAACAGGAGAGAGGATGGGTGGTGGGAGGGTAATTGGTGGGACCACACCTATGGTGCATCTTACAAGGGTACATGTTAAATCTACTAAGTGTAGAATATAAATGTCTTAACACAATAACTAAGAAAATGTGGTGAAGGCTATGTTAACCACTTTGATGAAAGTATTTCAAATTGTATATAAAACCAGCACATTGTACCCCATAATTGCATTAATGTACACAGCTATGATTTAATAAAAAAATCATAATTTCTGATTCTAAGTGGCTTGTGCATCCATTTAATTTCTGTCAAATGTGTTATAGTAATATTTTTAATATTAAATGCCTCAATGTATATTTTTATGGCAACATAGGATGCCCATTGTCCATGTTCAGACAGTCATAGGACTGCTAAAAAGGAAAAAATACTTTCATCTTCCAATATTCTTTCTGTATCTCAAGACAAATGAAGAAAAGATTGGCTCAAAAGGGAGTGAAAGGAGGAAAAGAATAATCAACTGCATTTGAGTCTGTTTTAAACATGATCCTAAACAACTCTTTTGGTATTTATTATTATTTACTGAAGGTAAAATATTTTAAAGAATCTTATTTTAGGATAAAGGGACAAAACATGCAGAGTTTATATGGGTTGGAAGGAAAAAGGAGCCACCCATATCTTGTATGTCAGGAAATGCCCACTTTCAACTCAACCTATGAAACATAACCACCACCTGGTGGCAGTGTACTTAAATAACAGCAATAGCTCAGAGAGTTACAGAAACATCTCCTCAATTTTGAGCCCAGCAACATTAAGGTCATTTTGTGGTACCAGGTCTATACTAGATCTTCTCTCCACAATAGAGGAGATTTAAGAACCAGAACATGAAGATTCCAGAAACCTGGGTGGGAGAAGTAACTATGTAATGTAAGCAGGTTATCAATAGCAACATTGTATTTACCAGCATTTTCCAATGGGCGGAGCTCTCACCACTAGCAGGTGAATCCAGATGATACAAGAAAAGGTCACACTGAGTATAAAATGGTTGAGCAGAGACCGGAATGAAGGGAAGATGCCAGCCATGGAATTATTTAATGAAAAGCAACGAATACAAATGCCCCAAGGCAGGGCTTTTGTTTGTCTCTTCAAAAGGCCAGCATAGCCTAACCAGAGAAGCAAAGAGGGCAAATGAATATAGTCAGACAGGGTGGGTGGAAGTCTGATCCTGGGATTTCTCCAGTGACCAGACGCTGCCTGCATTCCTTAGCTCATGGCCTCCTCCTTTGTCAACAGAAGCTAGGAACCAAAAGCCACACGTTCACTAGAAGGATACCTGGGTGCCATCCTCCTGTCTCTCTGCCTCCCCTTCCGCTGACAGCAGTTCCCCCCTTATCTCATGGATGCCTGAAACCACAGGTAGTACCGTAACAGACCATATATACCATGATTATTCTGATACATTTGTACTTAGGATAAAGTTTAATTTATAAACTAGGCACAATAAGAGATTAGCAACAGTAACTACACAGAGGTCTTCAAACTTTTTAAACAGGGGGCCAGTTCACTGTCCCTCAGACCATTGGAGGGCCGGACTATAGTTTAAAAAAAAAAAACAAAAAACTATGAACAAATTCCTTTGCGCACTGCACATATCTTATTTTGAAGTAAAAAAAAAAAAAAAAACAGGAACAAATACAATCAACTGCCTCATGTGGCCCACGGGCCGCAGTTTGAGGACACCTAATATAGGACAATTATAACAATATACTGTAATAAAAGTTACCTGAATAGTCTCTCTCTCCCTCTCTCTCCCTCTCTAGAAATATTTTATTATACATACTCACCCTTTTTAAATCAAAAATTTTTACCTTTTCACTTAAAGGAAGTGATTCATGGCTTCTCTTTGGCATATCCAAATTGTCAGCATCACTACTCTTGCACTTTGGGGCCATTATTAAATAAAATAAGGGTGACTTGAATACACACACTAGGATACCACAAAAGGTGACCTTATAACCAAGTTAATACTATTAGAACTAAGAAGGCTACTCAGTGACCCGTGGGCAGGTCATATCTCCAGCATGGACATACAGCACACAGGGAGTGTCCTTGTCCAGGCAGGACAGAGCAGGACGGTGAGAGATTTCATCACACTACTCAGAAAGCATGCAATTTAAGATGTCTGAATTATTTATTTCTAAAATTTTCCATTTAATATTTTTGGACTACTATTGACCACGGGTTAACTAAAATCAAGAAAAGCGCAACCACAGAGATGAGGGGCCTACTCTGTAAGATTCCTTGGAATTACGTTGGGTCCAGCCAAATAATCCTGGATAATTTCCCATTTTAAAGTCAGCTGTTCAGCAATCTGAATTCCATTTGCAACCTAGTTCCCACTCCCCTTTGCCACATAAACATATTCATGGATTTCAGGGATTAGGACATAGGTATTTCAGGGAAGTTATTATCTGCCCACTGACAAGGGTTAGGAAGCAGGTTAGGGAACTAGATGATGGGGCACTGTTAATACTCCAACCTGGAGGACACAGCAGGGTGTACAGGAACAAGAGAAGACAGGTCAGCTGAGAGTAAACCAAGAGACTCTTCTGGTCACTTCCAAAGCTCACCAATGGCAGAGCAGTCCTAAGAAGCAAGTTCACCCCTTTAGCTTTTTCCATTGTATCAGCATAAAAGAGGAATGTGTCAAAAGCCATGAATCAGGTGAAAGAGTTATGCAGACTGAGATTCTTCAGAATTCTCCAGATCTTTATGCAGTCTGCCCCTAAGAACATTTGATATCCATGCTATGAGTATATAATAGTTGCTATAAATTAAACCTCTTAGTCTAACTTTATGATAAGAGTGCTTCTCCCGTTTTTCAGGTACTCCCTGGAGTGCAACATTCCAGAAAACCAATTACCTAGGGGAATTCGAGAAAACGTGCATGGATTAATAACAGCTAACATATGTAGACAACGCAGTTTCCAGCACATAATCATTATTCTACTCTTACAAAATCTCGGTGGAGATAGGAGAGGTTGTTATTCCCATTTTAGAGATGAACAAACAAAGGTTCAAAGGCAAAATGCTTATTTGCGCACAGAAAGCAGGGTAGGGGCCGACTTCAGACTCTAATTCTTAGCTTTGGATTTTAGACTCAACTTCTTTTACAAAACACCACATAGCTCCAAACAATCAAACTGCCCTTGGCGAGATTGGATAGAGAAGCCCAAATAACTTGTCTCAAGTATTCCTTACGATCTGGGGGCTCCTAAATCTAACCGTCTGCAGAAGCTTTAACCTAGAGGCATAGGGAAAGGTATCTACATGGGTAGCACAAACACAAGGCTTCTGTATTAAATGGCAATTATGTAATTTTGAGAATGCATTTACAGAATCATCTAAACTGCTTACGCACCATCATGGTCTATCAGGAATAATCCATGCTCTTCTAGAACTTTGACTCACCAACAACACAAGCCAGGAGCCAAAGCCATGTGTCACACTAGAAAGACCCTGGGCTCCTAAGGGTCTGCTGTGTGACACTGGGATGCTGCTCGCCCTTGCAAAGTCTCAATCTCTTCATCTGTAAAACTTGGATGAGAAAGTATCTATTTCACAAGGCTACCGTAAGGAATAAATGAGATTATGTTGGGTGCTGTGGGAACCTTTTGGGGAGACTGTCTAGCCCACACAACTTGTTTGAGTGGGTTTCTCTTTCTTGCACCCAAAATAGTCTTGCAAAAATAGTATGAGAGAGAGCTTAGAACAATTCTCAGCCACCATTTCCAAGAAATGTGAGTGTTCATTCTTTCCAGAAGCCCAGGGTATTGCACCTAGAAGGTCTTCCTTTTGTTCATTAATCCATTGAGACATAATTGGTAACTAATAAACCACCATGTGTTGAATGCTTCTGTGTACCAGGCACTGTCCTGAGTACTGGCAAGAAACAATATGGACAAGATCTCTGCTCCCATGAGAGAGAGAGAAAAATAACTGGGATGACTTTGGAGAGTAAAATATGCACCAAAGAAAATAACACAGCACAACAAGCTCAGAAGTGGAAGGAGGTCTTTAAATTAGATAGGTGGAAATGACCTTTTTGAGTGGTGAAATGTGAACCAACCCCTGAAGGATAGATAACAAGACCCCAAACATAGTATAAGGCTTTCAGGACAGAGTATTCCAAGAGGAGGGAATAGAAAATAAAAAGGCCTCAAAATGGGAAGGATCTTGGTTGGGTCTCTAAACCGAAAGGAAGCTACTTTCCACAGTTTGTTATTAGAGGAAGACCCCTGCAATAACCTGTCCTACAGATAGGCCATCTTCTGATCAGGGATATCCAAGACCATGATACTAGGAGATGACACTTCCAGTAGAAAAGAGCTTTGAGAAAAATAAAGGGAAAGGTTGTGTGTTTTAAGGGCTCACAACCGGGTTTGAATCTTCTCCACATTTCGAACCAGTGACTTCAACTCTCTGTGCCTCAGTTCCCTCACCTGTACAGCACGGGTGATCACAGGACCCATCTCATGAGGTTCTCATGGAACCTGAATGAACTCAGAAATTGAGCAGAGCCGGCACACGTGAATACAGTGTGTGTCTGCCACTGCTGCCACCACCATCACAGCTACTGGTACACTTCCAGATCCAAGTTTTCATCTCCCTGTCCCATCCTAAAATAACCACCTCTTGCCCCTGATTTGTTTTTTGCTTCATCACGAGAGCATCTACGTCGATGAATGTACATCTATTCAACCTTGATTATGATCCTACCAGCCTTGAACTCGGAGTATAAGGCCGTCAGGCCCCCTACAAGGAATTATAACACGATGAATCTGAACAGTTGCAGTTGTCTTACCATCCTTTCCTCTGTCATATAAAACGTGGAAAGTAAAGAAATCCTATATAAGAAGTACAACACCCTCTGGGATGCCAAGGCGGGTGGATTGATTGAGCTCAGGAGCTCCGAGACCAGCCTAAGCAAAAATGAGACCCCCGTCTCTAAAAACAAATGAGTGTTGTGGCAGGTGCCTGTAGTCCAAACTATTCAAGGGGCTGAGGCAAGAAGATCGCTCAAACCCATGACGCCACAGCACTCTACCAAGGGAAAGACGGTAAAACTCTGTCTCAATAATAATAATAATTGTTATTATTATTCCAACATTTTGGTCATGTTTTAAAAACAATATTTTCAGATCACTCTCAAACACACCGGATCTCAATTTAGGCAGCAAAGCATTAAATACACATGAAGAAATAAGGGAAAGGAGGAGGAGCAGAGGCAGGGGAAGGAAAACAAAGAAATGTCACCCTAGAAAAGGGGTCTCTTTCCATTTACTCCTACCTCCTTTGGTATCTTATAGAACAGTATTAATATTTTGTTCTTACAGGTGCCATGCACTTTTTGCTAAATCTATGGCCTAGATACTTTATCTCATTTGTTGGGTTTCCCATTATATTTTCAAAATGGTTGGCATAGGTATATGGGAAAACTATAAATTTTGCATAATCATTTCCTTACCAGCTGCCTTAATGAATTCTATTATTATACAGTAATATTTCTAATAGATTCATGGGAGGATTGGTTATATTAGAGGTTTTTTTACTTAAAAAAGTAAAAATTAATTGCAAAATAACGATAATTCTACTCCCTTTCTTATTTTTCTCACCCAGTTGCATGATCTAATAATTCCTGAACAATGGTAAATAATAGTAATGATAACGGATGTTCCAGTCTTGTTTGGGGATTGAACAGGGTCACTTCTAGTGTTATATAACTAAAGTTGATGGTGGCTTTTGGTTATGATCCTACTTTAATCATAGCTTGTTCTAAAAACCAGAAATAGATATAAATATAGATTTTTTTTTTTTTTTTGCAGTTTTTGGCCAGGGCTGGGTTTGAACTCGCCACCTCCGGCATATGGGGCCGGCACCCTACCCCTTTGAGCCACAGGTGATGCCCAGAAATAGATATTTTTATCAGATATCTTTTTATATTCCCTAGAATAAGTCATAGGATTTTTCTTATTTGTCAATACTAACAGTAAATCACATTGTTAAATTTCCCAAGATTGAACTATCCTTCCATTCTTGAAATAAATCCCATTTTGTCAAGACTTAAATCGCCTCACCCTATAATCATTCACATGTCCCTTTCTCCCCTCTACAAGCTCTTTCAGCCCACTGGCCACGGCTGATTCATGTTTGAGCCTGGTGTATAACACCGTGCTGACAGTACTGTGTAAATTAATGAATACATAAACAACAAGTGCACTGGACCTCCCCAGGCTAAGCCTCTCTCCTGTTAATACCACATTAGAGAATTCATACGCCTATCCCAGAAAGAATCCTTATCTGTTTAATGGACATATGATTTAACTGACCCCCACTTTTCTAACACTAGAACCCTGGAGCTCCTGTTTGTCTGTGGGGAAACCATTCCATGCAGTTACAATGCGGCTAACCCTGGTGCTTTACTTCCATCACAACCCCAAGCCAAAGGGGTAGCTAGATCTTCCAGGCCTGATTAGAAGACCACACAATTACGGCCTTGGGAATGGGCATTTGACCCAACCAGAGCAAAATGCATCTCCAGGAATTTCCTACAGAACCTGTTAAGAAAAATTATCTCCAAAAGGATAAATGATCATAAAATGTTTGTCTAGGATTGCTTCTTACCATCTGGCCTAAGATGTGGTGAGACAGCCTATCTGAAAATAGAGCAAGGCGAAGGCAATGATGACAAAGCACAGAAAGAGAGAGAAGCCTGGGATATGGGTTGAGTCCTGGATCCAGCTTTTCCTGAAGCCAACTCCCCTCAGACTTCCTGATCACCTAAGTCAATAAATTATCTTTTTTAAAAATAATAGGTTGAGTTTAATTTCCATCATTTATGCCCCAAAAGATACATATGTTTCGTTGTTTCCCTATAACATCCTTTGTATATTCTTAAATAAAGGTTGAGAAAATACATGAAGGAAGGCAATCCTAACTAGTAAGTGTAAAAGAAAAAAAGCACCAACTCTCTGCTTTTAATTAATGGCAAGATGGGCTGAAAAGCACCCCTAGTGAATTATAATTTCAAAATGCAATTCCCAAGACAATTATAGAGGAGCTTGTTAAACCGCAGAAACCAGTGGAATCAAGAGATCACTTTAACAGGGCGGTGGTTTAATCAGTTTCAGAGATAGCATCCGTTATGCAAAAACCAAAACCTTTAAAACTTTCTAACGTACAACTCTAGCAATGTTTCCTTCATCCTAAGTCTGGAGGCCTCTCTCCTCACTTGATTTAAAAGTAAAAATGCCTGCTATGATTTACAAAAATAAAAAATAAAGTAAATCACGTTAGGATGGCTGGAGAACACCAGTGCAATCAGCCAAATCTCTAGAGAGCGAGCTTCACAGGGTCTTCGTGAACAATCCTGCATTCCCAAATGTGTTCAATTCTGCAGAAGCCTGAAGACAGAGCACACTCCTGGCGTCTTCAAGCCACTGGCCCTACCCGGAGCAAGTGGCATCAGTTCCCACTGGAGGCTCAAGAGAAAGTCAGCCTGTAAGCCCAGAAAGCCTGTCCACCTCAGCACCCTCATTCCCTCTGTGGCAAATTCTGGCTGCAGTTACCACCTGAAATCAGTCTCTTCTTGCGTTCAAGTTACAGTAAGGCCAAATACTAGAATCCGGTGGTTCTGATTATTCTTGGGAGAGCTACTTAAGAGCTGCTTCAGGGTTGAACATCCCTCATTCAGACATAATCTTGAAATAAAAGACAATATTCAAATGAAAATGCATTCCAGTTTTCTCTCCAGGGCCTTCAGTACTGATGGCCATGATAAAAGGAAGGCACTGAAGGAAAATGAAGGGGAAAAGCAAGAGAGAAAAGAAAACATGGGAAAGAAAGAGAGAGCAAAGAAGAGAGAGAAATCTGCTGTCATGTGCTCTCTGTAAGGCATTTGAAATGTCTTTTCATTTTATACTCATGTAATCCTTTGGTAGCAGGTAATATTGAGCCCATTTAACAGATGGAGAAACTGAGGCTTAGTGATATTAACTAATTTGAATATGCAATAGATTTTGGCCCAGAGATACAGGGGTCCTCAAACTTTTTAAACAGGGGGCCAGTTCACTGTCCCTCAGACTGTTGGAGGGTCAAACTATAGTTTAAAAAAAAAAAACTATGAACAAATTCCTATGCACACTGCACATATCTTATTTTGAAGTAATAAAACAAAACAGGAACAAATACAATCACACCTCTGCATGTGGCCCGCGGGCCGTAGTTTGAGGACCACTGCATGATTCCACCAGCTTCCTCTCTCTAAAGGGTTTAATACGTGAATTTGTTCTAGAACTGAATTATTTTAGTGAGTGAGTGGACCCTATAGAGATAATACAGCCTCATCACCTTAGAAACAAAGATTAATATAAGTAACTTGACATCCAATAAAACTGGGAGGTGGCAAAGCCAAGCCTGGAATCCAATTTTTCTAACGCTAAGGGCATAATCCGTCTGACCAGAATCTATTTTATAAGTGCGAGTTATCTATGTAGATCAAATACAGCCACTCCTGATTAATGAGTGAAAAATTCAGAATTTTCCCAGCTTCAAGAGAATGTTAACTGAGAACAAAAGGGAAATTTATCTGTGACTTTTCTGGCTCAATGTTTTTATTTCTATCAAGCTCTTTTTTGTTATTGTTGCAATAGATCTAAGGAGGTATTTCCCCCATGCTGTTACAAAATGTGTAAAGGGTAAAAAAATTCTAAACTAAAATAGCACATGGACGCCACAATTCTGGCCACTGCAAAGGTTATGGGCATGCCAGTTGCTTTCTGAAATGAGTTTAAACCAGAGGTCACAAAGCAGTAGCCAGCTGGCTGTGTCCAGCCCACAGATGTATTCTGTTTGGCCCGCAGTGTTGGCCCACAAGGGACTTTTAGGAAACTTAAATCCATTGCCAACATTAAAAAAATCAAAAAATTTCACATCAAAATCTGGATTACCATTTTCTCAGATTGGAAAATCTCAGTAACCCGATGTCACATTTGCACAGAGAAAATAGCTGAAATTGAGAGGCAGGAGCTATCCTTTCAGCCAGAGCACAAATGCTTCAGTTTCTCCCCACCTAATCTACCTCACTCATTTTTAAGACCCACGTGAGTCCTAAAGGTATCTGAGTTTGTGACCTTTGGTGTAAAAAGTTAATTGGATGTAGACTGCAAGCCAATCATTACTGGGCTTTTCTCAAACCATCCCAAATAAGGGACTCTTCAGTCAATATTATAATAGCTACGATAGAAAGTGAAACATATGAGACCAAAAGGATTTGGGAAATGGAAAACCCAGGATTCAGGTCCATTTGGATTTCTGCTCATGGATATTACTTCATTTAGAAAAACATACATTCACTATTATTTCACTTATTCCTCCCAAAAATCCTACAAAGAAAGAATTACCCTCTGATAAACTACTGAAGCTAGGTAAAGTAAAATACATTATCCAACCAAGACCATCCAACTTGTAAGTGACAAAGTCGGGTTTTGAACCCAGCTTTGTCCAATGATGAAATAATTTTAAAATCATGAAAGAACACTTTCATTATTTTATAAACCCAGGAGGCTTGTTTCCACACTAGGACCTTGTACTTGCTATTCTGGCTACTTTAAAATTTCACCTAGATCTTCACACGGGTCTTATTCTTTTACCTCATTTACAACACCCCCACTGAGAAGTGTCTGCTAATTATCCTATTTAGAATAACACACATATGCACACATACACACCGTGTATACACACACCCCCAATTACTCTCTAGACTCCTTACTCCACAAAAAAGTCCAGGATCAGCAGAAACAGTACATGGGGGCTTTGTAAGAATTTGAAATTTCAAGCTTTTTCTCAGACCAGCTGAATCAGAGTCTGCTTATTAATAAGACCTCTAAGTGATCTTTGCACACTTGGAGTTTAAAAAGCATTACCCACACACAAATGCTGTCCAACAGAAATGTGAGTCACAATTTTAAATTTTCTAGTGGTTACATTTAGAAGGTAAAAAAAGTTAAAAATTTTAATAATACATTTTATTTGACTTATGAACGTTATAATTTCAACATGCAGTCAATATAAAAACATTAATGAAAATATTAACAATCTGTGGATTTGATTCTTCCAGCACATGCAATTTGAATGTTTTGCATGTTCGATAGCCACATTCAGATAGTACTTCTCATACTAGACAAAGAAGTTCTGGACCCTTGATTATTTTTCTTTGCAGGCTTTATTCCCACCAGAATTTTTACTACATATTTTTTGGCTGGTTTGTTTGCTATCTCCTCTACCCTCCTAGTAAAATGTCCATTCCAGGACAAGGGCTTCACCTGTCTTAATAGCTACTTAATCCCTAGTACCTACACTGAGCACATGGCAAATACATATATTTATTAAATACTTGTTGAATCAATGAATGAATGAAGAAAAGATAAGACCTTTCCAATCCTCTGTTAATGTCATTGTGGTTTAGAGAAGAAGCCAGCACTTTGAAATTGGACAGCTGTGGCACTCACCAGCCAAGTGACCGTGAGCCAGTCATTTACTCTCTGGGAGCTGCAGTTTAGCTCACAGCATCATCACGACACCCAAATCAGACAAGGACATCCGTAAAATGCCGATCACCCCAAAGCTGATATCCCATAAACGCCAGCACCATCCAGTCCCCTCCATTCTCCCTCCAAGACACCCTGTGCAGACAAGGCTGCCACTCATTTTCCTCTAGGCAGCATGAGCAGGACTTTGGGAGCAATTTCCTGAGTGCCTTTCCCCTACCCAATGGGAAGCTGGGTAGTAACTCTTGACAGTGAAGATAACTTAAAACCATGGAGAATCACTTTCCACCACCCTGGAGCTGAGCGGTTTCCAATGCAAAGTGGTCACGGTTCCTGTACAGCCGGTAAAGCCACCAGGGAGCAAACAGCTCAGGTTGTCTCTGTCACTTTGATGAGTTCTGCAGTGGCAGCCAGCTGACCTGGCCTGAGGTCCTCTCCCATAGAAGAGTTTAAGGGCTATGCTTAGACAGCTTGTACCTCATACTGAAAGGTTCATTGTGGCTTTGCCCCTTTTCAGAGAGAGAGAGGGAGGAAGAAGTGCAGGGTTTACTAATGCGTTCCTTTTGGAAAGATGTTTGGAGAACACTTAGAGTTCTAAAAATAGACCTCCCATTCGATCCTATAATTCCTCTACTAGGTATATATCCAGAAGACCAAAAATCACATTATAACAAAGATATTTGTATCAGAATGTTTATTGCAACCCAATTCATAATTGCTAAATCATGGAAGAAGCCCAAGTGCCCATCGCCCCATGAATGGATTAATAAATTGTGGTATGTATACCATGGAATATTATGCAGCCTTAAGAAAGATGGAGACTTTACCTCTTTCATGCTTACATGGATGGAGCTGGAACATATTCTTCTTAGCAAAGTATCTCAAGAATGGAAGAAAAAGTATCCAATGTACTCAGCCCTACTATGAAACTCATTTATAGCTTTCATATGAAAGCTATAACCCAATTATAATCTAAGAATATGGGGAAAAGGAAAAGGGATGGGAGGGGAGGGAGGAGGATGAGTGGAGGGAAGGTAATTGGTGGGATTACACCTATGGTGCATCTTACAAGGGTACATGTGGAACTTAGTAAATGTAGAATATAAATGTCTTAACACAATAAGAAAATGCCAGGAAGACTATGTTAACCAGTGTGATGAAAATATGTCAAATGGTCTGGTGCCCCATGATTGCATTAATATACACAGCTATGATTTAATAATTAAAAAAAAAAAGAAGTGCAGTGCAGGGTTTAATCTTACTGATTTATTAATCACTGGCTTGTGTCAGTCCACCGCTTCCCCACAGCTTTAACACAGACATCCTAATCCATTAGTCTATCTTGCCCAGAAAATCTGGCAATGTTCTAATCTCAAATGTGTTTTTACATCACATTAGATCAACAACATTGGAGCAAAGCAAAACCCAGTTTTAGAGATAAGCAGAGTGACACGGAGGAAGGAAAAAGCCTGCGAGGACTGCTTAGTTGAATCTGACTGAACCCCAAACCCGCTCACTAGGCAGAGAGACCAGCCCCGATTTCTTCTCAGCTCTCCCTCTTAACTGAAAACACAAAACCCAGGAACACTTGCAAAATTAGTAGGCTATGATAGCGCACTTAAAGAAAGAATAATAATTAAATAGTCGAAAAAAAAATCAAAACCTTTAATTAATTTGTGGCTCTCTAATAAGGTAAATAGATCCCAGACAGCACGCCCAGTATGAGAAGGAATTATACCATTTGGGCACAAATGCCACCATTCGGATTTGGAGAAGGAAACCAAGAGGAAAGGTTTCAGTACCAGTTTTAATCAATGCCACCCTTTCCTTTCCTACAATATAGTGAGGATGGCATCCCCTCTTCCTACATGGGAGTGGCGGGGGACGGGAGGAAGAGGAGTCTGAAGAGATAGAACTAATGAAAACCTCACAGATGTCTCAAGGCACTGCTGACTATGAAAAAAATAGAACTCTGTCCAAGACAGTCTCAGCACACTCAGCACCTATGGGTCCAAGGGTCAAGTCTGAGTGGCTAATGACTTCCATGTTAGATAGACACGTATTGGTAGGAAGCTTGTTCTTAAGGGAGTTTCTTATCCAGCACTTCGAGTCGGTGCCACTGGACAAGGTGGCAGGGTGGGAGATCAGGACACAGATATTGCATGGTCCCCTTAAGTGAGGATCAAGGGAATCTCGTTCTAGCTACATCTCATCAGCTTAACAGTTCTGCGAGTGGCTACCAAATATTGACACTGAGCCACAAGTGTTGGTTTGGAGAAGGCGGCTAGAACTACCACAGCACTAGAATATATCTTAGCAGTCATGTCATGACAGGTGGTTTATATACTTTCCCAGCATTAGTATAACAGAACCCAGAAAAATCCAGCATCTTCTTTTTCTTTCACTCAGAAAATTCCCCAGACCCTAGGATGGGACATCCTGGTACGCATGCCACCACATTCCCCTCATTAACTTTATGCCATCTAAATAAAACTTCCTTTTCTGCATTTCTAGCTATCTCAAAGCAACCCAAACACCTGGTGGAAAGACTGGATCTTTCTGCGTCACTGAAAGGTCCTTGACACTTCTCACAACATTAAAATTAGAACGGAAAAGAGAAAAAAGGAACAAACCACAGCTACCTTCATAGGCACAAAGTTACTCCACAGAAAAGACCAGAACATCCCTACAACCAGCAATTTAAAAAACTGAATATCATACCCCTTCTTTATTTTGCTGTTGTTGCATTAATCATCCTAACACCTTTTTAATTATAATCACAAACTGGAAGTCATGGTTTGTGATGTTATAAATACTGATTTTCCGGTTAAATTAGGCATTTGCTGTTTTATGTTTTGATTGGAAGAGGCTGTTTGAAGCCTCCTAAAATACTGCAATTAGTTCTCTCTGTTGAAACAGACAAGACATTAACAGACACATTTGCTGTTTCAGTGTAATGTGCTGCAATGTTTATGCCTAAGTGTACTTCTCTCAAGCTTTTAAAGCATAAGGCATGTTTTTTTAAGTGGAAGAAATCAATCACAATACACACATTCATTATATATTTCTGAAGTTAAGTTATTTCTAAAACTTTTCCTAGGCTGGAATTCAAACCTGGAAAGCACACTCTTCAACAGGCAGGCCTGTTAGGAAACAATCCCTGTTTTACCTATTGGCTCTGTTAAGAAGATAACATCACTTCAGCTGACAAAGCCTGTGTTTCGGTTTGACAATTGCAATTAATTACTAAAATGCAACTGAGATGGGGCCAGCCATCCGGATATTTTTTCAAGAAATATTAAAAAAAAAAAAAAAAAAAAAAATGAGAGGAAAGAGGGAAAGGAAAAAAAAATAAGGAGGTTTGCATTTTGGGCATATGTACCGGTGTTGTTTTAAATGCTACAGCTGGCAAGAAAGCTGGATTATTAATTTATTTTACCTGCACTTAACTTTCTGGTGCTCTCTCCTCCCTTTCTCTCACTACCGGCAGACGGTGGCAGAGGAGGGAATGAACATCTTACAAAACATAAGCTCCAATCTGTTGCGAAGGAGGCGCAGATCAGGAAGGGCACCGCCGTGCAAGGCATGAAAACTCTCAGGGCACCAACTGTCGTGCAGACATTGAGGCTCCGATGCCAATGAGCTGGGCGTTCATTCAGCCACGGGGGACAGAAAGTTAGGGAGGTGGGAAACATCCTGTCTTTACTAGAAAGCCCAAACCCCAGCTTCATCTTTTTAACTGTTCCCTGTTCATTGTGCTCTGACCTGGACCTACTTAAAGTTGGATTCTGGCCGCGCAAATGCGTTTGAGGGTGATTTTGAGAGATTCCAGGGGATCTCAAAGCCCCTTAGTCAATTTCGCTATCCTGTCTGCTCTGACTCCCAGAGCCCGGCAGAGCCCGGGTTGGGAAACACCCCGCAGGCACAAGGGCTGGGGATTCCCAGGCTCGGAAGCTGCTTAGATTCAGAAAGCACCTCCCTGGATGAGGAGCCTGTACGACAGCACGGGGTGCCACCTCGTCCCCTCGCCCTGTAGTTAGGGGAGTGCAGCCCTCTCAGCCGCACCCCCTGAGGACGCCTCCAGGGTCCGCAGAGCCCTCGCAGGGGTCTAAGGGTGCTCAGGTTGGTGCCTGGATTTCCAAGGGCAGCTTCCCCTGCGGAGTCCCCCGCGCGTCTCCCCGGTCCCTGCAAGCCCAAGGTCCTACCTGTACCACTCCAGCCCCTTCTCGTAGTTCCTGTCGAAGAAGTGCGGCTCTACGCCCACAGCCCTCACGTCCGGGTGTACTCTGATTGCCTCCAGCAGCGCGCGGGTCCCTCCTTTCTTGACCCCAATGATCAGCGCCTGTGGCAGCTTCTTCTCCCCATAATCTGGGGTGCTGACGGCGCCGCCCCTTTCGCTGCTCCCGTTGGCCGGTCTCCGGCCTGCGAGCTCCTCGTCGGTGGTGCTGGACTCCTGAGCTTCCCTCTCCAGCAGCGCGCTCTGCGCGGTGATCATCTCGCTGGGGGCCAGCGGGGTCCGGAGCCAGGCGTCCCGGGCGCCTCCGCCGCCGCTCGCCAGCCCCCAGCCGTCGGCCCCGGGGGCGGCTGGCGGCTCCGGGGGCTCGGGTGGCTCCCGGCGGCTCGCGTTGTCCAGCGGCGGCGGCGCGGGCGGCTGCGAGGGGGCGCCGAGGCGCACGGGGAGAGGCGGCAGAGAGGGTGTCGGCGGGCTCGGCGGGGGCTCGGCGGCGGCGCCCGAAGGCTCCTGCAGCGCCAGGGGGAACTGCAGGGAGCCCGAGCCGCCCAGCAGGCTATAGCACAGGTAGGTGACAGACAGGGACAAGGTGCACATAAAAAGCAGCTTGCGCGCCGGCGGCCCCTTAGCAGAGGCGCCGGGCGGCGGCGGCGCGGCAAGAAGTGGAGGCGGAGGCGGAGGCGGAGGAGGTGCGGGCCACCGGGCCATCGCGGCTCCCGGCTCGCGGCGGCGGCGGCGGCGGCGGCAGCCCCCGGCGCTGCCCGGACATGGTTTCAGCCGCCGCCCCCGCCGCCGCCGCCACCGCCGCTGCCCAGCCGCCCCGGCTGCATGAAGCGACGCCGCTGCGCCCCCGGCCCTGGCCGCTGTCCCGCTGCGCCGGGAGGGAGCCCGGCCGCATGGCCCCCCCTCCCCGCTTTGCCCGCGGAGTCCGGGTGGCCCCCCACCTCCCCCCCTCAGCCTCTGGCAAGGGGACCGAGGGGGGAGAGCGGACCCGCCGGCTGCACCTGCTCCGTCTGCAGCGCCCCCGCTTCCCCGGCTCCGCCGCGGTTCCTGCCTCAGCCTCTACCGCCGCCGCCGCGCGTTGTTGCAGACCCGAGTTCCTTCCCCGCTGCTAACTTTCTGCCGGGAGAGAGGAGAAGCGCGGAGGGGAGGAGGAGGGGGCCGGGCGCGCGCCCGGCGCCGCCAGGGGAAGGGGGGTGCGCCTCGCGCGCGCCTGCGAAGGGGGGCGCGGGAGCGGAGGCGAGCGCCAGGGCTGGGGCACCCGGGAGAGCGGAGATCGTGGCCCCTCGCCCCAACAGACACCCAGTTGTGGTGTACCCCGTCTGACCTCGCATGTCTCGCCTCCCTTGGGAGCTTGGAACTCCGGGTTCTCCCTTCCTGTCCTCAGTACTTTTAGGGACCAGAGCCCAACGCCAGCCACCGGTTCCTCACACAGGGGAGCTGGTGCACAGCGGGCAGGGAGCTCTCGCTTCTGCTCTTCCCCTGGGACTCCAAGCAAACTGTGCCCATCCCTGACCCTTCCTTCCCTCACCCCCGATTTCGTCCTGCCTTTGCCCCATGAGAGAGTGAGTTCTTCAACACAATAGCCTTCCCGTCCCAACTTCCATCTTTCCAGCCTGCCCATCTTATCTTGAAGCTTCTGATGGGTGGAGCTTTGGATACAATCCCCCAGATTTCCCATCCCCAGAGCTTTTTTTTCAGTTCCATCACCAGGCGACTGTACTTTCTACTCCAAGGTATGAAGCTGTTTCCTCCTGGACGCCTTTAACCACAGGTGCACACACGCGCTCTTGGCGGGGCTCAGCCACTAAAGGAGTTAAGATTTCCCCGAGACTGAATAGAACAGGAGCATCATCGCTTTCAAAGCCTAATAAGCACAGGCCAGCTGGGTTGCAGGGTGTCTGTGCATCGCTCTCTGAATTTTGTTTTTTAAGTGTATTTTCTTTGCAGAAAGATTTCCACCCCTCTCCTCCCTCTCTTGGGAGGAAATGATTAACATCAGAAGGCTTTGGAAGAGTCAAAACTAAACTCTGCTTCCTGTTGCTTTTTACTCCGAAAAGTGAGGAAGGAGGGAGGCTGGAAGGGGAGCAAGAGAGAGAGAGGGGTCCCACTAAAGCGCGGCAGGAAACGTTGGAGCTTTCTGAACAGTGGGTTAGGCTGCCCCGGCCTCTCTAGTGAGACCTGTTTACCCTGCTAGCCACAGCTGGGTGCCTGGTGGGGCTGCTTTCCCCATGGTGGCCGCTCAGGCTTGGCATCTCCAGTTTTGTTTGATCACATAATAGGAAAACCAGTTGAAAGAAAATGTATATAATGTCTAAATATTAACGAGATTACTAGTGCCAAAGAGAAAAGAAACGTTAATCAAATAAGATAAAGAACACAGACTTTTCCCTGAGTGAAAAAAAGCTCACTGCTGCTCTCAGCTGGACATGAGTTTCTTTCACTGCAGCTTCAGTTCAGATAAAGATTATTCCTTTATAATATATTTTTTATGGTACACTGGGGACCTCTGAAATGCAGAGTCTGGTGTCCTGTAAATCATTCTGGGTAACTAGGGATGCTTTTTCAAACACCGCACAACTACATTACCGTAATGTCAATGGGAAGGGGCCAACTGGAACCAGGGAAACACACTCTCTGCCCCTCCCTCCTGGAGCACCAAGCCCAGCTCCAGAGTAGTCAGCCAGGGAGCCTGGGTTGCAAAAAATATTGTTATGGCATCAACCTATCTCCCATTCAAAGCCCAAGCACCAGGGTGTCCAGCAGGTGTCCCAGGCCTCCTTGCCACTCTTACCTAGCACCCCAAAACTTTTCTATTCACCCTCTTCAGTAACCTAAATGAACCTGCTTTGTACCCAGTTTTATTAAAGCTGTGCTCTCAAGTTTGGGAAGATTATGATAAAATGATACTAAAACAGACAACTGAATGTAGCCGACATATGGATATTAAGACATTTAAATTGACTATAATGGTTAAAATGGGAGGAGGGGTATCTTTCCCTTAGGTAAAAACCTAAATAGGAAGTTTCTCTTGAAAATTCAGCAGATTCAGAATTTTAGGTTCCTCGGCCAGAGCTGAGAAGCTGCTGCCCCTTTAGAGGAAATGTGTGTGCCACATTTTTCATGGTCCCATCCAGATTGCCCCCACATTTATGTCACTTGCCCAGACACAGCTAGTAATGAAACTTCTCAGTATCTCTTTTGCCTCTGATCCTCAAATAGGAATGTTTTATAATAAGAAACTTTTGAAAGAATGTAGCCCCATTGATAAAATGTCAGGCTGTAAGAGTGCTAAGGAGGGGATGGGTTTTTTGTTTTTTTTGTTTTTGTTTTTTTTTTTTAGAAAAGCTTTGTAAATTTCACACTTAGGCTGTCACCTATTTTTTTTTTTTTTTTTTTTTTTTTCCTACTTACAAGCCAGGCTTTTTTCTAGGAGCAAGTCCTTGAGAAACCTACAATGAAAATTGAGAGCTACCTACATAGGGCAAACTCCTACGTCATTCAGCCATTCCCAATGGGTCTGGAGACAAGGTAGACTATAATCTCGCATTTCCACTGCCAACACCTACTCTCATTCAGGCCTTTTTGAGTTTTTACAAGATTCTTCCAACTGGCCTGCAGGCCTCCAGTGTGTTTCATTTCTATTCATCCTGGACAATAATAGATCAATGTTTCCAAAGTAATGTTCCCTAGCTCTGATAATACCCTCCCTGACTCGAGAGACCCTTCTCTCTCTGCCTAACTAATAAACTATGACCTCTTTACCTTGATACTCAAAGGTTCTCTCCCAGATTTTGTGCATCTCATAGTTCTGACAAACCAAATAGCGCATGTTATCCAAATAACATGTTTTTTTGGATACATAATTTGGAAGACAAATTATGGTCTTCTGTTCTACCTCTATATTATCAGATGCTAGAGTTCAAACAAAGCTGTCATTTGCTAGCTAAATGGCTTTTGGATGGGTCATTTTGTTTCCCTGAGCCTCAGTTTCTGCATATATAAATTTTAGATATATAAATTATAAATTATTTTTGTAAAGAATTAAATTGAATTAGCTAGCCTATGCAAAACTACCTGGCTCCCTGTTTGATACAGTGTAGCTACCAAGAATTATTTGGATCTAAATATTGGTTCATGCCATGCTTTCTTTATCCTGTTAAAGTGCTATTCTTAAAAAATATGTGTATACTCTTTTTTTGAAACCAGCCCAATGTAAAAAGCTGAAGTTCACTTTCCTAAGCTACTTGGTTCATAGCCCTGACAATGACAAGTCTAATGCCTTCTAGAGTGTTGGTTAAGTAGTTGATACCGACTCTGGGTAACTTTTTTTTGTTTGTTTCTTAAAGAAAATTACTAGAAGGATTTATGATAACTCAAATAACTGAAGGCAATTTTTAAAAATTGACAAACAAAAAGCAAAAATAGGGTTTGGAGAGGACAGTAGTGTATAGTAGTCATTACTGACTTTCTCCAAATATTGTCCAATCTCCATGTGTGCACCTGGCAGGGATACCTATTGGCCTCCTTAAGTGAGGTGTGACTCTTTGACACTCTGATGAAACAGGAGCAGAAAGGAAGTTTTTCCCTTCTAGGCAGAAGCTTTGAAAGACAGTAGAGATTTGCCACAATCTGTTTTCCCTATCTGGCAATCTCAGAAGAAAGGGAAGTGTCTGTCTTAGCCTGCATCTAGTCAGTCCTACACATTGAGTAAAGATAATGTAGTTCCAGCCCCTCGTGAAAGCGACATGCTCAAGGAACAAACCTATGTTCTATTCAGATCCTAAGACTTGGGGCTTGTTTGCTACCATAATACAAGTTTATTAAAACACACATGCTTTTTTTTTTCCTTGCTGTTGAACAAAATGACTTCATTCCTTCAGTATTAGAGTTTTTTATTTCACAAAAGTAGATAAATGACAGATTAGAAACTCTATCAGTTTAAAATAAAATTTTCCTTGCAGTAAGGACAGAACCCTTGTCTCACACACAATAACTCTATTTCCCCAGTTTTTCCTTTACCTGTTAATAAAGAAATGTATCTGTAGTAATTAAGAGATAAACCAGGGAAGCCTCCAGAAAAAAACAAGATGGTGACAAGAAGGAATATTATATACTTGAAAAAGGAACCAAAAATTTAAAACATAATAATAATGGTACAAACTTATAGGAACATATAGGAAAAAGAACTCATATAGGAAATAAGGGATTTCTTAGAGCAAGAAGCACAACACAACAAACTCTGATGGATAGAATAAAACAATACTTACGGGAGAAATTATAGATTCAAATACACTTATTGTAGAAGAATAAAAATTTAAAACAAATGGAATACATGTTCAACTCAAGAATCTGGAAAAAGAGCAAGAGAGAAAGTGAGGAAATAATAAACAGTTGAGCATTGGTTTGCATTTATTTGCTGTTTATTTATTGCTATGGACTGAATTTTGCCCCTCAAATTTGTATGTTGACACCCTAACCACCCAATATGACTGTATCTGAATATAAGGTCTTTAGGAGATAATAAGGGTTAAATGAGGTCCTATTTATAATAGGACTGTGACCTTAGAAGAAAAGGAAGAGCTCTCCTCCTCCCCTTCTCTCTCTGCTCTCTCTCTCTCTGTGGAGACAGTAAGAAGGAGGTGGCTGTCTGCAAGCCAGGAAGAGAGCCCTTACCAGAACTGGACCACGCTGGCCATCTGATCTTAGACGTCAGTCTCCAGAACTGCGAGAAAATAAATTTCTATTGCTCAAGCTACTCAATCTATTATATTTTGTTATGGGCACCTTGAATTGACTAAGACATTTATCTTTCATGATTGAGGTTTTATTTACATGTTTATTATATTTTTATAAGTTTTCTATTCCTTAGTCACCATATCTTACTGATGTCTAAAAGCCTCAAATTTATTAGAGATACCAGGCTTTTTCCTCTATCAGGTATCTTCTGATTATTTACCAATTTTCTTTTATCAGTAAGCTGGTTTTGGTGTTTCCGATGGCATATGTTTTTTCATAATTATGCAACCAATCTCTTAATTATGTCTTTTATGGATTTTACCTATGGTGGAAAAAGGTATTCCCCAAAGTATATAAATACTCATATTTCTTCTAGTACATTTTTTACTTATTTTCTATATATAAATATTTAAAGCACCTGAAAGTCATTTTGGTGTACAGATTTGCTTAAGTATCTAACTTTTCCTAACACTAGTTATTTCCCAACAGTTTGATACTCCAAGATAATCATTATAATAATAAATCCATAATGCTATAATTTTCCAGTTCAGAAAAATAAAAAGCAAATGTCCATTCATTAAAAGTAGATGTAGAGTTTGCCACTCACGAAGAGGCTGTGGCGGCAATGTAGAAAGACAGGGCTAACATGCAGCACAAATACATAGAGCTCTTCTTGAATTCAACAACAGGGGCCAGCAATGGGGCATACAGCAGCCAGGTGATGCAAGGCATGGGGGTGTCAGCAGCCCAGGCCACTTACACTAGGCTGGAGAGCCAGTCAGTGAGTGGCTACAGCGAGCAGAACAGCATGGGTGGGTACGACTAGTTTTGTAGGAACATTTAAGTTTTTTCAATCAAATTTTCACAGGCAGCCAACAAGCAATGAAGAGCAGTTATAACTCTAGAGGAAGCTGTGGGAACCCATTTTGCACCATGAGTTTGTGAAATCTGGATTAAAAAAATTACCTCTTCAGTGTTTTCTCATGCAAACTTTTCTTCTAGCATGTGATATTGAGTAAACTAAAACTATTTTCAGCTTTTCCCAGTGAACATTTTGGTAGTGTACTTTAGAGTGATGTTATCTGAGTTTAAGTAGTTTAAGTACCTATATACTCGAGTATAAGCCGAGTTTTTTTGGCACAAAATTTGTGCCGAAAAAACCGAACTCGGCACAAATTTTGTGCCGGAAAAAACTCGGCTTATACTCGCGTATATACGGTATGTTAAATATGGACCTTTTGCCACCACATCACAGTGAACACACTGGGGAGACGTGCTTTTTTGGAAAACTCAAAGGTGCTAGCTCCCTGATTCAAAAAGAAATATTTCTCATGTTCATTGTAGTTTATTTTCATTTTAAATCTTTTAGGTTGTTAAGTTTAAGCTTTTTAAGAGTTAGTTTTGAGAATTGAGACACGATACTAATACTGTAGGAATTGGTGAGGCCTTGACTTAAAACTTTCTTTGTACTGTGATTTCCTTTTGGGTGTATTTTGCTAAGTGAAACTTGTTAAATTTTTTTGTTAACTAAATTTTTTTCTTAAAATAAAGATTTTTCCACAA
>CAUYPK010151451.1:0-34038 GCA_963574355.1 Loris lydekkerianus
CTACTGATTCCTCAATTATTATAATTGTTTTGGGTATATATTTTTATTTTTGAAATTTACCAGTAGCTGCTGCATTTTCCACCTCAGCTTATACTCGAGTCACTAAGTTTTCCCAGTTTTTAGGGTAAAATTAAGGGGGTCAGCTTATACTCGGGTCAGCTTATACTCAAGTATATACGGTAAATAAGTCAGTAGATGATCTAATACATACCCACATAAGAGAAAAACTCAAACCAATTCAAGATGAGGGGCAGGGGAATGAGGGAGTGGGGAGAGAAGAGACGGGAAGGGGAGGAGGGATTATAGAGTATGGCATATCTCTTGGAGGTGGGACACAATTATAAGAGGGACTTAACCTAACAAATGCAAACAGTGTAACCTAATTCTTTGTACCTTCAATACACCTAAACCAATAAAAAAAAAAAGAAATAAAAAAATTAAAATAAATAAGAATCACCAAATATTTGATGAAAACTAACAGCATAAAAGAGAAAAACCAAACTAAATCAACTCTCAAGAAAATAGTAGCAATAAATGGAGAAGACAGTTCTAAACAAATACTTTATATCATTGGAGAGTTTTGAGAAGATGTCTCAAAAAAAAAAAATGGAAGAGACAGTTAAAAGAAGTTACTGATTAGAATAAAAATGTAGTGATCAAACAGACAACCCCAATTTTAATACAAAGAAAAAAATAAGTTTTGAACTAGTTAAAAACTGTATATAAACTAGAAAATTGAGTGAAGTGATTTCTCTAGAAAGCAATGCTAAAAAAGGAAGATCTAACACCTAGCAAATTAGAGTTTCAAAAAGAAAGAACAGAGAGAAAAAATAAAAACCAAACACAAAATGAGATGAACATTTCCTTGGGTTGAAGATACTTGGTTTAAATTTTCAGAATAAAATAACCATCTGAATGCAAAGCAGGGTAAATTAAATGAAATGCAGTATCTATTCAATTATTGGTGAATTTACAAACTTCAAATATAAAGAAAAAATCTCAAAGGCCCCCCACAAAGAAAATAAAAATTATCTACCAAGAAACACATATTTTAGCTACATTAGATCTTTCTTAGAACCTGAGAATACCCCAGATAAAATGGCTTATAAAATTCATCATACATGAAACTTTTCCAAAAAGTTACTTAACATTTTGCTGCAAGTTTAGAAAAATGAAAATGAATACAACAGAGGAATTAATTGGCTACAGAATTAGAAGTAAGGATACTAGTATAATTCATAACCAATGCTGAAAACCGCAAAATAAGGTTCTCTGACACTTGACATAATTGGCAAGAAAGAAGTACAAATTAGTAGAGCTAGGATATTAAAAACAAAAAACAAACTGAAATTAGGTAAAACCAAATTGAAATCCAACTACCAAAGATTTCAACAAAACATGGAAGATAGGAGATAGGCACAAAAGTGGATCAATGAGACAAATGAAAGTTCTTATCTCAAAAGGAATATCATAAAAGTCATTAATTATCAAGTCAGAAAAATATAAATTCATTTAAAAACTAAAACTGAGAAGGTAAGCATTGTCAGTTGCCTATGTTTATTTACATATAACAAAGGTGGCATCTTAAATTCCTGAGGAAAAGATTGATGTTTCCATAGATGTTGGCACAAGTGGATAGCCATTTAAAAAAATAAACCAGACCCGTATTTCATGAAATATACAAGAAAAAAATTCCAAATACACTGCAGATATACATTAAAAAATAAAATCACACAAATAGTAGAAGAAAACAAGGTTGAATTTTTAAATAATCTATGTGTAGGGAAAAGCTTGCTAACTCAAAATCCCATGTGATAATAAAAAGATTGATAAAATCAACTATATGAATATATACATGAATGTTTTTGGCAAAAATACTAAGCACATTTAAAAGGCAAATGAAATATAAATCACTGCTATGAGGAGTAGTATTCTTAATCTGTAAGAACTCTTAAAATGGAGAGAACACCAAAAACCCAATATGTAAGTGGGCAAAACACATGAACAGGCAATTCACACACACACACAAAAAAAAAAGATTAAAAAAAAAAAGTAGCTCTTAATCATACAAATAAGTAACTGATCTTATTCATTGTAAGAAAAATGCAAATTAAAATTATATTAGAATGTCAAAAACTCACAAGCCTCCCAACTACTCTGTTGGCTATCTGTGAAGTAACAGGGTTCTCTTACATTGTTGGTAGGAATATGAAGTGGTAAAAACAATATAAAGAATAATTGGGCAATTTATAACAAAGGCATACAGAATTTTATTCATTGACTTAGCAGTTCCACCATTTCAAAAGGTACCAAAAGGTACATCTCCAACAGAGTGAAAAAACTTATGCACAAAGTTATTCATTTGAACATTATTGATAATAGCAAAATACTGACAATAACATAAATGCCCATACATCAGAGATTGGCTGCATAAATTATAGTATATGTGGAGTGGAATACAATATCATCATAGAAAACAGTAAGGAAAATTTATAAATATTGTCAAAGAATAACTATCAATGTGTAATAACTGAAAAAAGCACTGCACCATGAACACATACCAACAAGTACAAATTGGATTAAAGACTTACACATAAGACCCAAAACCATAAAATTCCTAAAAGAAAACATAGGGAAGAGCTTCTTGATATTGGCCTTGGCAATTATTTTTGGCAGGGGGATATCAGACAAAAAGCTCAGGCAATGAAAGCAAAAACAAAACATGTGGGCCTACATCAAACTAAAATTTTTATGCACAAAGAATCAATAAAGTGAAAAGCAACCTATGGACTGGGAGAAAATACATGTAAACCATATATGTGATCAAAAATTCATAGCCAAAATGTACAAGAAACCACATAACTCAACAGCTGAAAACCAAATAACCCAATTAAAAAATGGGCAAAAGACCTGAATAGACATTTTTCCAAAGTAGACATACAAATGGTTAACAAGTATATGTGAAGATGCTCAACATTACTAATTATCAGAAAAATTAAAATCAAAACCACAATGAAATATCACCTCACATCTGCTAGGATAGCTATTATAAACAGTCTAAAGATAAGTGTTGGCAAGGGTGTGGAGAAAAGGGAATCCTTGCAGATTGTCCATGGGAATGTAAATTGGTACAACTACTATGGGAATAAAGTGGAGATTCCTCAAAAAATTAAAAATAGAACTACCATATGACCAAGCAATCTCTCTATTGGGTATATACCCAAAGGAAATGAAATCAGACATTTATGGAGATATATGCACTCCCATGCTAAACATTATTCACAACAACAAAGATAACAATACAACTTAAGTGTTCATCAATGGATAAACCATATGAGTACATACACACATGCACAGTAAAACCTCTGTAAGTTGACCACACATGAAACTGTAACAAGCAGATCAACATACAGATGTGGTCACCATAAGGAATTAGGTCTACTACACTGATACATACATGTGGTGTATGTTCAATCTATGAAAATTAGGTCAACTTAAGGCTTAAGGAGGTGGTCAATGTAGAGAGGTGGTCAACTATGGAGGCTCTACTGTGTATACACACACACATACATATATACACATATATATGATGAAATGTTATTCAGCCCTTAATAAAGAGGCATGGTCATTTGGCACAACAAAGATGAACCTGGAGGACATTTTATGAAGTGAATTAAGTCAATCACAGAAAGAAATGCACTGTACAATGTCACTTAATGTGAGATTTTTAAAGATGAGAATCTTTTAAAAAAAGTCATGAGATCAAACTTTAACTCTTCACAGATGGTATGATTATATATTTGGAAAACACCAGGGATTCTACTACAAAACTCTTGGAAGTGATACAGGAATACAGCAGCGTCTCAGGTTACAAAATCAACACTCAAAAATTTGTAGCCTTTATATGTACCAACAATAGTCAAGCTGAAAAAACAGTCAAGGACTCTATTCAGTTCACAGCAGTGCCAAAGAAGATGAAATATTTGGAAGTTTACCTAACAAAGGACGTGAAGGATCTCTATAAAGAGAACTATGAAACTCTAAGAAAAGAAATAGCTGAAGATGTTAACAAATGGAAAAACATACCATGCTCATGGCTGGGAAGAATCAACATTGTTAAAATGTCCATACTACCCAAAGCAATATACAATTTTAATGGAATCCCTATTAAAGCTTCACTGTCATACTTTAAAGATCTCAAAAAAACAATACTTTGCTTTATATGGAATCAGAAAAAAACCTCAAATAACCAAGACATTACTCAAAAATAAAAACAAAGCAGGAGGAATCACACTACCAGACCTCAGACTATACTATAAATCAATAGTGATCAAAACAGCATGATACTGGCACAAAAACAGAGAGGTAGATGTATGGGACTGAATAGAGAACCAAGAGATGAACCCAGCTACTTACCATTATTTGATCTTTGACAAGCCAATTAAAAACATTCCATGGGGAAAAGATTCCCTATTTAAGAAATGGTGCTGGGTGAACTGGCTGGCGACCTGTAGAAGCCTGAAACTCGACTCACACCTTTCACCATTAACTAAGATAGACTATCACTGGATAAAAGATTTGAACTTAAGACATGAAACTATAAAAATACTAGAAGAAAGTGCAGGGAAAACTCTTGAAGGAATCGGCCCAGGGGAGAGGTTTGGTGGAGGGAGGGTAAATGTTGGGACCACACCTATGGTGCATTTTACAAGGGTACATGTAAAACTTACTAAATATAGAATATAAATGTCTTAATACAATAACTAAGAAAATGCCAGGAAGGCTATGTTAACTAGTTTGATGAAAATATTTCAAATTTTATATAAAACCAGTTTATGGTGCCCTATGATTGCATTAATGTACACAGCTATGATTTAATAAAAAAAATCTTGGATGTCATTTTTGTACCTTCAGAAATCGAAGTCCACTTTAAGAATGTTCTGAAAATGAGAAGTAACCACTTCCCCACAGAACAACAGTGGGTTGGAGGACTTTCACAAAACAAGGACCAGAGGAGCCAGTTTATCGGAACAGCAATTTTCTTTTTAGTACCAGTTCCTTAATGAAGTGGTTGTAAAAAACCTTCTGATGCAGGACGACTAATGGATTTCTCCCAGCTGAGGTCAATCTATCACTGTGCCCAGGCCATGACCACACTGCCCACAGGATGCTCCAACCAATGGCTGAGTGTGCTAGGGATGAAAAAACAAACCCAGTTCTGCAAGATGTAGGACTCCTGTGACTTTGACTGAGAACATCCCACCAGCTCTGCTGGAACTCTTAGAACTATGCTGCAGTCTAAGATTCTGCCTATTCAACCTTTCCTCCCCCCATCCTTCTCCATAGGGGTCACAGTCCAACTCTTCCTGCACCCTCTGGCTCTCTCCCCCCAATATCTCTTCCATGTGTAATCCTGTCTTGGCATCTGCTCCTCAGAGTATTCAAATTGGTGTACTTAAAAAAAAAAAAAAAAAAAAAAACCTAGCAGCACATATCAGACCTTCTAACATGTCGTATTTGTTGTCTATTTTTAATTAGACATGAGCTAACTCTTCTGCAAAGTGTATAGAGGCCTTGCTAAGGTGACAATTCAGTATGTTCTAGTTAGACATTTTTTCCCAATAAAATTATTTGATTAAGAACCTTTCCAACTATACACTTGTAAATGTACACACAAACATGCACACATATGAACACCCTCCATATATATATGTATATATATATACACACACACACACATATGTATAAAGATATATCTATTAATAGATACAGATGATCTACTTACAGATAAGATAGATATAGATCTATAAAGTGAGAGAAATAGCTAAGTGTTTGGGCCTTCCAGATGGCTCAAAAGTGTGAATAGAAAATTTTAGGGAATGCTGATTTAACAAACATAATTTATGCCTGGATGTACTACATGTAGGGTTCATTTGCAATAATGTAGCTATTTTTTTAACTCTCTCCATACTTTGTATTACTTTGTGTACCTTATAAGCATGCAATACATAACTGAAGATGCCCAGGCTCTTCCCAATGAAGAACCCACTGTATTATCTGTCTTGGAGAGTGAGTTCCTGGAATAGGGGCAGGGATGTGGGCTATGGAAAAGCTTTACAAAGTGCCTAATTCAAGATGTTAGGATGAGTAAGTTCTGGTACAAACCTGAGTTCTTGTAAAGCAGTATAAGGCAGTCATCTGGCTTGCCACATCAGAACCACTGGCAGCATTTGGGGAAATTGCTGTCTCCAAAATCCCATGCTCAATACCAGTGAAGAGTAAGGAAGTATTCATTCAAAGTAAGCATCCAGTTAAGTCACATGAACTAGAGTTTATATATTAAACATTTGCAAATCAAATCTTCTATATATACATTGAACCACATAAATATAGGAGGGCTTACTTATCTCATTTTTTATTGATCTTCCTGGGTTACTGTAAATAATCCTTAGATTTTAGCTCTGGAAGTCACTACCCAAGGGACCTTCTGTGATGTTTCTTTTTGTGAATTCCTCATTTTTGTTTTGTGGTCATCTAAACTGGGACGTGAAGTTTCCTGAGATAATATCATTTATAGGAACTTCATAAGGAGGTTGTCTGTGCTGATAATTGCAAACCCCACTCGCATTTCTCAATTTATCCAATTTTTAGTTTTTAAGTTTGATCTTTAAAAATCTCAGCTTTCTTGAAGGAAAAATTGAGGCCAGTAGCCTCAATTTTTTTCAACCAAGTTCCCTTTGGGATTAATTAAATACAGTCCATGTAAATCAGGAAGGGAAAAGTAGAATTCTAGCAGCAATGAGTTACTCAGTCAATGAAGTACTTGGTCCATTACCACAGTATTTCTAGAGTTGGTTTACAAAATGTGGGACAGAGGTACTTCTGATAGATGAATGACTTGATGGAAAAAAGTCAAAGATGAGATTTCCCTGGTGTGACAAAATTTTACCCCATTTTAATGCATACATAATGTTGTGAGATGAATTGTGTGGATACAGCATTCCCCCATTCAGAGCTGGACAGGGACCTCAGTTTCCTAGGCTGAGGCAATTTCATGTAAGCCAGGCCTCTTTTGAAGTTGACAGGATTTTCCCTGGAGCTGGAAGGACTGCATTCATTTGTTAATATACTCATCAACACTGAAGTCGGCCAACTCCTGGCCAAATGTAATTCTCAAGACCTCCTTTTTTTACAAAGCAGCATAGAACCCCAAGATAAAAGATCTGCTGCGTTGAAGATTTCCCACTTGGGTTTTTCCCTCTGCCAGAAGATCTGGTGCTTTTTATTCCATCTGTATTCCTTTCTGTCTAATAAATCCTATCTTACCACTAATCTGTGGTCTATGGGTTTATTCTTCAAATCTCTGAGACCAAGGACATACTGCAAAAAGGAATTCCATCAACAGTGTTCCCCACTAAAGATTATTCATATGTTGAAGCCCTAATACCTGGTACCTCAGAATGTGACCATATTTGGAGATAGGGTCTTTAAAGATGTGGTACTAAGGTTAAAATCAACTCATTAGAATGGGTCCTAATCCAATAGGATTGCTGTCCTCCTAAGAAGAGGATATTAGGACACAGACATGTACAGAGGGAAAACCACGTGAAGACGCAGGGAGAGGATGGCTATCTGTAGCCCAAGGACAGGCGCTTCAAAAGAAACCATCCCTGCTCACATCTTGATCTCAGACTCCAGCCTCCAGAACTGACAGAAAATAAATTTATGACACCCTTTATGGCAGCCCTAGCAAACTCATATACCTGTCTACCAAACAAACGCTTGCAGTACCACTGTCCCACTAATGTAGCTTAGAGAAAAAAAGGTTTTCATCAGATAGTATACAGAGTCATTAAATATGTTGTATTTTTCACACACATATGCATAGTGACATCATTCTCCCAGGTTCTCTGAAAAGTGACTTTTGCAATCATGCTATGCAGTTTCCTGTTCCATAATGAATTTTTTTTTTCACTTACTTGAAGTAAGAAAGTAGCAGGCCAAAGTTTTAACATTATTATTGCTGTATAATACCATGTTCCACTCACAGAGATACAGACCATAGTGAGAAATTATTTAAGAAAGTGAAAGTAATCCTGCATTTTTTCTCAGTCGTCATAGTTCCTTGTGCTACCCACCCTACCCCCCATGGATCTTGTTTCAGAGCATGAGCTGTAGGACCAGTCACTTGTCCCTTCATTTTGCCCAAGTAAGAGCCCACACAGACAACTCATTTCTGAAGAAAATATTCATACAGACAGGAGTGAATCTTATGTTTTCCAAAATGGAGAGTTGGTAAGGAAGAATTGTTGATGTTTCCTTAGACCTGATCAGGACAAAGGATGCTGTGATTCTAGATAATCCTTCTTAATCGTGTAACTGCAATATCACCACAACAGCGAGGAAAATGCATCAAGCTACCATAGAAGGCTTAAAACTACACATCCCATTCAGCTATAATTCTGTGTTCACCTACCACCTCCCCATCTTTATCTGGAGTTGAAATATTCATTCCTATAGTGATCTAGACACGAATCTTGAGCTATTTATTCAGTTATTCAATAAGTAGCCTTGCACCTTGTACCACGTCTATGTCTATCCCAGTTGACTTCATGGGAGGTAATTTTCACTCACAAGGAAATATCTGGAGATATTTTGGATTATTATAACCAAAAAGTAGGGACTGACGTTATTGTTATATAGTGGGTAGAAGCCAGGATGCTGTGATACATCCTACACCAAACAGGACAGCCCTCGACAGCAAATAACTATCCAGACCAACATAGCAACAGTGCCCAGGTTGGGAATCCTCGTGCCATAGACATACGAGTTGAGGAAAAGGAGACTTAGTTGTTGTCCTCATTGACCTTACACACTACTGGGGGATAGAGGTGCATCAAATGGCACAAGAATATGTGCAAAATTCCAACAGTGGTAGTTGCAACAAGGGAGGAGTACATGACATTCCAAAAGGTGCATTTGACCCTGACATGACCCAGCTCAGAGACATCTTCCCTGAAGATATTATAATGGAACTGGGTGAGACCAAGGATATGTAGAAACTACTTAGGTAAAAAGAAAAGGGAAAAGACATGCCAAGCAGAGAGAATAACATGTGCAAAGGCCTGATGGTGAGAGGAAGCACTTGAGAAAAAGGGACTGAAAGAAAGACAGGGTCACTGGAAAAGAGTCGGAAGGAAGCTAGATGTGAGCAGGGGTCCTCCTTATATGGCCTTCTAATCCTTTCTGTGGTTCATCTTTGTAATATATGCCAGATTTTACTTTCACTGAAAAGCAATTGAAGGCAATGTAGCCAGATGAAGCTTAATCTAAAGGACAGTGCATAAATGTACTTCAGAATCAGGTGATTTGGGCTTGCTTGTTGCATCTATTCTTAGATAAATTGCTCAAATTCTACCAATCTTTTGCCTTTGGATTTCACCTGTGAAATAGGAATAACACTTACTGTAAAGCTTTCTTATGATTATTATTAGAAATATTGTGTAAATGGGATAAGATACCAATAGTATCTCCTTCTTAGCATTGTTGGATGAAATGAGTTAATAAATGCAAATTGTGTGGAGCATAGTAAGTGTGATGTAAGACTCAGCTACTGTAACTATTATAATGTTGGGCACACAGTAGGCACTTAATACATTATGCTACCTCTCTTTCCCGCCTTCTCTCTCCTGCATTTATTGGCACCAAAGATACCTCAGAAGTCTCTAAACATCTCAGATATCTCAGCCATACCTGCTTTGGGATCTGATCATTCTGTCCCCCCTGCCCCCAACTCAGATACACGCCAGAGAACCACATTATTCACTGTAGGCCTGTGTAGAAGACTTGGCCTTTAAAATAAACAAACACAGGAGCATACATTCACACCCAGACTCATAAACACTTATATGCTACATTTTTAAATTTGATATATATATTTTACACAGAACCAATCAACAATTTTTTTCCAAGAGAATTAATCTAATTTGCTAAGACCAATGGGAATTTCTCTGCTCAAGGAAAATTAAACAAAGAAAGATGCTATAGAAAAGGTGAAACATTTGATATGTATTAAATGAGACCCTGTTAATAATGTAGCACTATGCTAGACCCCATGGAAGAGAGATGAAATATAAAATATAGTCTCAATTCTCCAGGGCAGTGATAATCTGAAACTAGGACTGAGCCCAGCTATGCAGAATAGTGGGAGTAAATTCTCTGAAACAGGAGGCTCAAATGACCTTGATTAGGGCACTTCACATCTCTCATAAAATTGTTCTGGGTACTGAGAATATTGCTAAAGGGTTTAATATGGATCTTTAACAAACATACTCCAGACCTTCTCCATAATAGAGACAGTTTTAGTTCGGACTAATTGTCTAGTAACAGGGGACGATATAAGCCATGGCTGAGCTGCCTTCTTCAGGGAGATGGAACTTAGGAGGCAAGACCCTCGATGACAGAGCAATTTGCTGCTTCCATGGCTTTTATTTGGGAGTTTACATAAAGGCTTAATCCCACTGGGTAGTCTCTCCCGGGTCGTGTCCTCTCTTCCTTAACTACTCAGGTAGTCAGACATCACCTGCTGGCTCCTATCTTCTGTGAATGTAATTGAGGAGGCTGGTTCAGCGGATCCCTCTCCTCTCCCCTCTCATGTTGAAGGTAAGAGAAAGTCTTTTCCTACCTCCTTCCAGATTTACAATGGTCCAGCACCTGCTCGCACTGAATTTGGAAAGTGAATGATGGCTTTACAAATAAGACTCCGGGATTTCAGAACCAGTTCAGGCCATAACTTACGGTGTTTCTCTGAATTTCACTGGGCAACCCAATTACTCGGACTAAAGTGGTAATAACCAATCTCAGTCAAAGAAACATTGAGGAATGGAATAAATATAAAAATTTGGATAAAGTTTAAGAATTAATAAAAACCTTTGGTCATAGTGTACTTCATTTAATCCTCTGGTATGAAGCAGATGTATTAATATCATGCCCTTAATAGATACAAAGAAAGGAGGAAACTGTTAACATTCCTTGTGCAACTTAATAGGTTTCCTACATCAAACCAAGTGTTTTAAATAATTTTTCTCATTTAATTTCATCACAGCTCCATTATGTGTTATTATTTATATCTTTTAAACATGAAGAAACAGAAATTAATGTGAGATGATCTGCCCAAGGGATTATGCTAATAATAGCGGGCTGAGATCCTAGCTCAGGTCTGTTTAGTGACAAATCCACTAGCCTCCTTTTTTACATAACACTAGCTAGACAACTGGAGAGCTGTGCTAGTCTAGAAGATATCTGAATTTCTAAAATGAACAGAGCAAATGTTTCTTGGGATATTCTTGCCTATTGGGGCAAGGCTAATAGGAGAGGTAAGAAGGAGTCTGAGAGTATGAAGTGGGGTTTGACCTGGATGCACTGAGATCTGGGGGAGATTTCTGGGGATCTCAGATGCAAAAATGCTCTTAACTTACTCCATCCTATGCCACATATTTAGTAACAACTTGGAATAGCAAATTAGCTATATGTTGATATGATAACTTTCACTCTCTTGGAAGCATGAACACAATTTTTTCTGTCTAGATCTTTTTAATGTAACCATTGCTGTGATATATCCCATGCAGCGTACTTGTGTAAGAGCTTAAATTGCTTGACATTATCAAGACCATGTCATGTGAGAAATAGTAAAAGGAAATTAGGAAAAATAGTTAGAGCTATAGAATAAGGGCTCTTTGACATCTGAAGTGTTTTATGCAGAAATGGCCACATTGCTTACAGAAGGAGTATTCTAAAGTTCCACAGAGATAGGTTTCAACAGACCACAGAAATAATTTTCAAAGAAGTTAGTATTCCAACATGGGAGTCAGTGAGCTGGGAGGCAATGAAAGTCCTTGGGCTTTCAAGACAGCCTGGTGTCCCCACATTGTGTGGAAGATTCAAATATCTCTAATAGCAGACCAAACTAGACAATTTCTGAGGGGCTTCCAGCACCTAGAATTCGTGACGTATGACAGCTCAGATGTAAATATTTTATTATAGATGCTGGAGAGCAGCACTGAGATGATAAATATTTGATGCGGATATGCTAATAATTAGTCTGACCTGATCATTCCTCAATGTACACATGTCTCAAAACATCACATGGTACCCACAAATATATACTATTATTGTCAATTAAAAATAAAATAAAAATTTTTTAAAAGATGATGTGAATATAACAGACTAAAATAAAGTTCTCAGAAGTCATTATGACATGAATGTCAAAGCCTCCTTCTTTCGTAACACATGCCGACCAGCCTTCTGCTATCAGTTTGTTGTAGGCTTTTCTATTCTATGTTCTAGATTGATAGGATTTTTTTCCACAGTGCCGCCCAAATATGCATATGAACTTGTTTTCCATCAGGCTCCTAAAGAAGTGATTTGACTATGAAATAATCTTAAATTTTTCACTTAAAAACAGAAGTAGAAAATGGAAAAAATGATCTATGTTTTTTACAGTATACTTATCCATTCAAGATATAATTACTTTTTACACAGTCTGTGTGTCCCAAACTACAATACAGTGATGTCATCATAGTTCACTGAACCTCAAATTCCTGGGCTCAAGCAATCTTCTTGCATCAGCATCCTGAGTAACTTGGGGCTACAGGCATCCACTACCATGCTCAGCTAATTTTTTTCAATTTTTAGTAGAGATGGAGTCTCACTCTTGCTCAGGCTGGACCTCAAGCAATTCTCCTGCCTCAGCTTCCTAAAGTGCTAGGATTACAGGCATGTGCCACCGCATCTGACCAAGATATAATTGTCGAGTCTCTACAATTTGCACAACATAAGGCTTGGTGATCATGAAGATATAAAAATACAAATAAGTCAGAATGGCTGCCCTTGAACTTACAAATAATAATGATAATTGTCTTTCATTATAACCATTACCATAAACTGGTCACTGTGGTAGATATCTTACATCACCACTTGACTGAAACTCAAGCAATCCTTGAGTATAAGTATAGTTATTATCCCCATTTTTCAAATAAAGAAACTGAGACTTAGAGAAATTACATATTGCCTGGCATCATGGGACTGGAAATGGAATAGAATTATTCAAACCACATCATTTAATTCGAGAGCTGATTTCACACTGATACACTACCTATTCTCTGCATTATAGTAAACGTGCAACATGCTAAATGGCATTGGGAATAACTCAAAGCACTACTCAAGCTCAAATGATGAAAACACAATCACTGGAAAAGACGCTACCTGTTAGCTGTTCATAAAACAACACAGAGCCATCATGCCCTAGGTGCTCTTAATATTTGTGACTGTCTGTAATCACATTTGTACCCATGCTTATAACACCGTGTATGTGAATGATTTTTGCTCACAGTGGTGTTTCCAGATAGAAATTTCTCTTCAAAGCTCATATTGAGTATCAGAAAATATTAAAATTTGGCAAGTTAAAATAAGGTCGTATATTACCTCTTTTCCACTTCCCTGAACATGATTTGGGTCTGGAAATAGAAGTGGAACAGATGCCCTGTGCAAATTATGTCTGTTCATTAAAGGGTTTTTATGAATACTCGATGGCTTTTCCCCAGATTTTACCTAATCTTAAAAGTATGGGAAAGGAGGACTGGCTCAGTCTTTTATATTCAAGCCCAAACTCACAGGAAAAAGATTCCTAGATTTTTAACAGCTTTTATTACATATTTTCTCATACCTCCACAAACCAGACAGAATCCTGTGATAAAACACCCTGTCTCTTTAAAGTCCTATATGTCCCCGCATTGGATAAGGCTAAAGAAGCCAAGAGTAGGGAGGGCTTTGTTTTTGAGACTTATCCCTGTCACTGTCAAATTCAGGCCTGTGCCAGCCCCTTGCCTCAAGTGCATGTTTTTCTTTCTTCATTTTCTTTTTCTTTATTTCTTTTTTATTAAATCAAAACTGTGTGCATTTATGGGATTCAGTGTTTTGATTTCATATACAATGTGAAATGCTTACAGTGAACTGATTAACATATCCATCACAATTATAATCTTTTCTTAATAGTTTTGAAATGTACCATTGCATCGTGCATGTTAGGTGAGGTTCCCCCCCCCAAATGTCCTCCCTCCTCCACCTCCCCTCCTCTCCCCTCTCTTCTCTTTCCTATCCTATCTGGACTATAGTTATGTTTTATCATTTGTATGAATATGTAGGTACTTATATATTGATTTCATAGTAGTATTCAGTACATTGGATGCTTTGTTTTTTCATTCCTGAGATACTTTGCTAAGAAGAATATGTTCCAGCTTTATCCAGGTAAACATAAAAGATGTGAAGCCACTGTCTTTTTATGGCTGCATAGTATTCCATGGTGTACATATACCATAATTTGTTAATCCATTTGTGGGTTGATGGGCACTTGGACTGTTTCCATGTCTTGGCAAGTATGAATTGGGCTGCAATAAACATTCTGGTGCAAACATCTTTGTTGTCACGAGCTTTTGAGTAAAACACACCCACAGATCACTAACGTAACACCTTGGGAGATACTGAGTGTAAATAAATGTATGAATGGATGAATTCTTGGCTCCCCTCTCTCACCTTCATGACTTCCAGCCTCCAAGATTTCTTGACAATTTGCTAAGAAAATTTAATTTTCATCCCACTGCATCTGAAAACAGTGCCTAGAGATTCTGCCCACTTTCCCTGCCACTTTTCTTCAACAGTCTCCTCTATAATTTGTCCCAACTCTGGCAGTTAGAATTTCAGGTGTAGATATTTTTGTGGAGAAACTTGGTAAAGTGCAATTAAGAAAAAAAAAAAAAAAAAGAACTAGTTCTTATCTTGTTTCCAATTCCAGACCTGATTAGATGAGGTGTGCGGATTAAAGTGTAAACTATTGTGTGTTCAGTCTGACTCTTGGGTCTGTCCGGTGACTTTCCGCAGAGGCTGGAGGGCAGCTCCATGGCCTGGGGGAATCGCTCTGCGCTGCCGGACCTTGCGCTCCTGGCTTACCCCTGCAGCCCAGGGCTGCGCGCGCTGTTCTTCCTTGCGGTCAGCCTGGTTTACACGTTTATCATCTCTGGCAACGTCCTCATCGTGGTGTCCATTCGCACGGAAGCCCGTCTACACACCCCCATGTACTGTTTCCTGGGCAGCCTCTCCGGGGTGGAGATCTGCTACACCGCGGTGGTGGTGCCCCACATCCTGGCCAGCACGCTGCAGTCGCGGAGGACCATCCCGCGGCTGGGCTGCGCCGCCCAGATGGTGTTCTTCATCGGGCTTGGCAGCGCCGACTGCTTCCTCTTGGCCGCCATGGCCTACGACCGCTATGTCGCTATCTGCCATCCCTTGCAGTACCCTCTCATCGTGACCTCGGCTCTTTGCATCCGCTTGGTCGTGGCCTCCGTGGTCATCGGTTTGTTGCTGTCCTTGCAACTGGCAGCCTTCATCTTCTCTCTGCCCTTCTGCAGGTCTCGGGGTATCGAGCACTTCTTTTGTGACGTGCCACCGGTCGTGCGTCTCGTCTGTGCCGACAGCCACATCCACGAGCACTCGGTGCTGGTAGCGGCCACACTGGCCATCGCGGTGCCTTTCTTCCTCATCGCTGCCTCCTACGCCTGCATAGTGGCCTCGGTGCTCAAGATGCGCTCGGCCGCCGGGCGCCGCCGGGCCTTCTCCACCTGCTCCTCGCACCTCGCCGTGGTGCTGCTGCAGTACGGCTGCTGTGCCTTCGTGTACCTGCGCCCCAACTCCAGCTATCACCCCGAGCGGGACCAGCTCATCTCACTAGTGTACACACTGGGAACCCCACTGCTCAACCCACTCATCTACACCCTGAGGAACAGTGAGATGAAAGCGGCCATAGGGAGACTTCTGAGCAGGAATTGCCTGTCCCAGAACCTCCAGGACAGGGGAGGGTATCACCCATCAGACAGAAGTTGGGTTCCAGACTGTGCAAGTAGGATTTCTCTCAGTTGATGTGAAAAGGAATTTTTAACATGGTGCACATTTTCCAGATTATGTTTACATGTGCCAAAGACTTTAAAATGTTTCGAAAATTTGACTCAGTAAATTTTCTTCTGAGAAATATATATATATATATATATATGCAAGTCAGCATCAAGTAATACAAAGTGGTAAAGTATAAGACTGTATCCATGTACCTGCTGGAAAGATATGGCTCATTCAATAGATTGAACTAAAAGTAATACAGGGCCTATCTATGGTGCCTGTGCATAAGGAAACCAGCAAGCTGTGGCCATGTCTCCCTGCTCCCTTATTAGATGTGGATATATTTAGCACTGACATACTAGCAATAGCTAGAAGGCATTATCTCCCCTAGAACTAAAAGACAAAAAGGGGTGCAGTATTATCCGAGACCATTTAGAACTAGATCTAAGAAGAGAAACTACAGGAAATGTGGCTTTAGAAATAAAAAGCAACTATCGACCCAACTATGGCCATGAAACTAGAGAACAGGAAGGTAAATAACTCAACCTCCCTCTGCTCAAAACTTTCCATCTCTCGTTCTGTCTCCCACTGGCCAGACCCAACTGGTAGCAAGAGGGCTGGGGAGACCGGGTGCAATGAAGTCAATCTCTTGGGGCACACGGCAAGGAAGGCAAAGACTTTGAGAATTAGGAAAACATAGAACATAACCAGAGCAAAGGCTATTTATATTATTACATATAAAAATAAATTAACAATCCAGTTTCCTTATAGTAAAGTATTGTTTAAGCAATTACTGCATGAAAAAATATTACTTAACCTCAATTTTATATTTTCAAATACTAGTTATTAATAATAGCTAACACTGACTAATTGCTTACTGTATACCAGAAACATAAATGTAGATTATGATTTATAAATATTTATATATTCTATTAATCTTTAAAAGTCCCATGAAATAAGGTCATTATCCCCATTTTTATACAAAGGGAAGAAATTTTCAAAGGACAGATCTGGAGCGTTGAGCCATTATCTGTAGTTAATTACGGATTAGGAAACTGATCACAAGTAGCATAATTGGGATATAATGAAAGAACATTCTCAAAGCCAGAGTAGAGGATGCTGACAATGTGCCCAATTGGATTCAAAATTGCTATGGACTACTGAGTAGATTACAGTCAAAATAGGGAATTAATGCTGATTGCAAGACCCTGGATTGTGAGCCTGAATTATAACTTTTATCTCTGAAATTTGTTTTATAGTACCACAAATGTATTGTGGTGATACTCCATGTGCCTTTGAAAAGAATGTATATCCTCTTAAAAATGATAAAGATTTAAATTATATATGTATACTTTACCTCAATAAAAAGCAATTTTAAAAAAGAAAATAATGTTTACTCATAGTTACTGAATGAAATAATTAGGTGAAATTAGCTGGTAGTGTGGTTCTAATCTTCACCGTCTCTACATATTTTTGTCCTCTTTGCTGTCAATTACTGATGGAAATGGGTAGAAATCCACAACAATGAGTGCAGACTTGTCAATCTCTCCCTTCAGTTCTGACAATTTTTTGTTTTTGTATTTTGAAGCTCTGTTATTAGATGTAAACATATTTAGTCTTGTTATATCTCGCTGATGAGTTACCCATTTTATCATTAAGCAATTCTTTTCTTTTTGCTGGTAATATCCTTTGTCCAGAATTTTCAACATTTTAATTCCACTTACTGTCCCTTCTGCTCTTATTATAACATAATTTTATTTATAAATTTTATCATAGATTATTTTTGCTATAAATAGTTTTTTATTTAAAAGCAATTTTTACATTTTTAATGTAATTTTAAGAATATTTTCACTGGATATAAAAATCTAAGAATACTCCCTTTAATCTTGGCAAAGATGTCATTCTACTGCCTTCTGGTTCCCATTGTACCAGATAAGAAATAACTTGTCTTCTTGGTTTGTTTTTCTCACTTGAACATAAAATATTTTCTCTTTCTCTTTAGGTCTCAGGCAGATTACTATGATGAAAGTAGGAGATAAAAAAGGAGAGGATTTAATGTATTTAATAACATATCCCAGGGCAAAATACATTCACCCTATCCCAACATCCCCAAAAGTCTCAGTGCATTATAGCATCAACTCTCACCTAAATCCAGAATCTCTCACCTCAGTCCAGAATCTCAACTAAATGTCCCAAATCCCCTCATCTAAACTGTCTAAATCTAGATCTAGGTAAGACTCTAGGTATAAACTATTCTGGAGCAAAAATTCCTTTCCATCCGTGGACTTTCAAAACCAGAAAATAAAATATCTACTTGCAAAATACAATGATGGAATCCAAATAAAATAATGGTTACAGATAGTCTCATTCCAAAAGATAGAAAATGAAATGGGGAGGGGGAAGGAGTTATTAATCCCAAGAAATGTTGAAACTAAACAAGAAAAACTCTATTAGCTTTTAAGACCTGGAACTAATCATCTGCAGCTCATGGTTCTGCCAACTGGGCCAAAGAATCCACCCTCCCTGATTTAAGGAGCCACTCTCCAAGCTCATGGCTCTGTCCTCAGAGTCATCCTCCTACAAACGGTAGCATGTGTTTTCAGCTAAATAGTTTCATCAGCCCATATCCTGCTTATATAATTTTAGGAGTCTGACAGCCTTATTTCATTTCTTCTCCCTCTGTCCCTTTCAATGCAGGCTATCAAAGATTCTACTGATATTATTTTCTCAAAAATCTTGTGAGTTTTCTATGTATGTCATAGGAATTTACTCCATTAGACCAGAGAGTCCTCCATGTATCTTTCCTGAATAATCTCATATTCTTGGCTTCTGCTGAGACTGTTAAGGAAATAACACACACCTAATGTCTTCTAATAGTCTCTATGAGAATGAATACTTTTTATCCTTCCGAAGTACTAGCATAAAAAAAAAAAAAAGTACTAGCATCTTTGGATTTCTTTGCAGAATACACTTTCTTAACAGTGTACCTCCTAATTTTAGCATCTTTTTCAGTTGAAACAGGCTGATGATTTCCTGAATTATTAAAGGAGTTCATTATTGTTCTTCCAAAAATCTAAAATACAGCTGTCCTGGGCAAACCAGGATCATTGGTGATTGTACCTCCCCTCTTGGTGTAGACTTTGGCATCAGGTTAATGCTCAAGAGTTCATCTGTCAGACTCATACTTTGGAACACTCTGAGCTTTTGTTTATATCTTTCTGTCTCATAATGTCCTCCAACCCAGCCCTACTTTCTGGGAAGAATAAAAGTAGCTTCCATGCTCATTTACTTTCCTGGATTTATGTTTTCCTTTCAAGTATATCCTGGTAAGGAGCTGATATTTCCTCAGCTTTTCAGGGGTTTTAAGATGATTTTTATGTCTGTTTTAAAATTCTCTGTTACCCATTATCTTAGATAGCATTTAACTTGCCAGTCACATATGTTCATTTATCAATAGCATTCTAACGACAGTAAATCCTTGTTAGTTATATAATTATATCAGTGGTTACATGGAAGTTTACAGGCAATTTCCAATGGAATGACATGGGGCCCAGATACCTGAGTTTACATCCTGGCTCTGCCTCTCCATGTCTGTGTGACAGGAGAAAATCACTTAAACTCTGCATTTCCATTTTGTTTGCAATCCAATGGATATTACAATACACCTACCTGAGAAGTTCATTTAAAAATTAATTTGCTGGGAGATGGGCAGAGGAAGGGTGATTGGTGGGATCACACCTGCGGTGCATCTTACAAGGGTATATGTGAAACTTAGTAAATGTAGAATGTAAATGTCTTAACACAATAACTAAGAAAATACCAGGAAGGCTATGTTAACCAGGGTGATGAAAATGTGTCAAACAGTCTATAAAACCAGTGTATGGTGCCCCATGATCACATTAATGTACACAGCTATGATTTAATAAAATAAATAAATAAAAATAAAAAATAAATAAATAAAATAAAAATCAATTTTGCTTTTAGATTCTGAAATTTTTTTCAAAGAATTAATAAATCTATTTAATCTTATCATAATACTTATAAACATGAGATACATTATTATTACTATTATTATCATTATTTGCGATACGTTAAGAGGGAAGAAAGGAAGAGACTTGGCGGGAAGGTGTTGTACAGACAGGGTTATGAAAGGTGCCTCCAGGAACATGTATAAACCGCTCACTGGAATTTTCTGCTGAGTTAATCAAATAGGCTTTACTTCTACCCTATAGTCAGAGTTGAGTGTTTTAGGAGCAACAAGGAAAAGGTAAATTTACCTGAGAGAGTTCTTTTACTTTGAGATTTGCCAAAAGTATTAGCCATGTAAGAAGTATTGGGGTGAGAGAACAGCATTTCAGTTTGTAATATTTTTTAGTAGGAATAAGTGAAATATTCCCCATTGTACTTCAAAACACAATGAAATGATTGATGAAAGATGTACATTCTAAAAAACACAACTTTGGTTAAAAATATTTTTAAAGACTGTATTAAGTTCATCATAGACATAAAATAATAACTTAGAGTTGTTAGTAGAGATTAAAGCTGGGATACCTACTGGCAAACTGGGATTTCCAGTTTTCTAAAGTGACCCATATGTCAAATAACTGTTGCTGAAAAAAAAAAAAACAATTTCAAAATTTAATGATTTAAAACAGTAACTAATTGTTAATTCTCATGATTATGTGGTTTGGCTAGGTTGAGCTGGGTGATTCTTCTGTTCTGTGCTTGCCAAGGTTACTGATGCAGTTGCATGCAGCTGAGAACTACACTGGAGCTGATACATCCAAGATAACGTATTCCCCAGTCTTGGGTGCTGGGTACTGCCAAAGCCTTTCTCTGTGCATTCAGAGACAAGCTTCTTGGTATGACTTATGGATCCAGAGATTAAAAGTGAAAGCTACAAACCTTTTTAAAGCATAGTCTAGCCAGTACTAGAAATTCCCATCCACTTTATTTTCTTGATCAAAGGAAGTCACAAAGACATCTCAAATTCAAGATGTGTGTGTTTGGGGAAGAGAATATATAAACTCTGCCTTTTGATGGGAAGCATGGCTTATGTGTACAGTGATGGGCAAGTTTTTGGTATTCATATTTGGAAATGATCAGCCACAGCCATTGGTGGTAGAGTATGAGAACCAGACTAGATACACAAAATTAAGATCTTAATGGTTCTCACTGGGATAAAGAGTGCTTGTATCCAGAAAAATACATTTTCCCTTGAAAGGAAAGAAAATCACATAAACAGTAACTAAGTTGAGCCATCTAGTGGCTTGGGGCCTACATGTTTCCCAAGACAAAAATCATGATCCCTTAATATATGCTCAGAAGCAGAGACCCCAGGAATATGGGTAAGATAACCAGAAAAAAAAAAAAAAAAACACCTCATTGAAAATGACTGATGGCTCAAAACAGTGATTTTCAACTAATGTGCTGTGAGAGAATCTTAGATGTGCCATGAAAATTTACAAAAATCATTAATTACATTATTTCCAAAAGAAGTTCAAAGCACACTAAGTATATTCTTTTTTTATTCTTTTTTTTTTTTTTTTTTTGAGCAACATAATTTAAGTGCACTGTGGAAGTTTAATTATAGGTTCAAGTTAAAAGAGGGAAAAAAAAAAGACTGAAAACACTGACTCCAAGGAAAAAGAAAATATAAAAACAAAAATATTCTGCATTATATGATCAGCCAGACAAAAGTTACAAAGTATTCTTAAAAGTATATTTCCACAAAATATTCTAAATATTTTACAATAGGAAACATCCTGAATACAGTTGACTAGAGGTGCTAAGCTCTCACCTCCTCCACAAAGAAAGACCAAAATAACAAATAGGTAACTACCCACCAGAGAGGAAAACACTGGAATTCAGCAAAGAGGTGACCAAGGCCCTCTTTGTTGAAAGACTTGAGATAGCAGCATAGAGAGGGAAATAAAGTGTCTGGCTAGGAGGAACTCAAAGCTAAAAGGCACTTCCCACTGCAGGAGAAAAGTAAGTAAGAACCCCACCAGCAGCTCAAATCTAGCCACACTAAAGCTCCTACGCCTTTGCAGGCCCTGAGCCCTGCCTAGGGGAGTCTACATGATTTAACTATTCCAGAGAGGAAATTTACACTGGTTGCCCCCTACCTATATAAACCCAGGCTGCTACAAAATGGCACCATTTTAAGAGAGGAGCGATCCAGCAGAAAACATCCTTCAGTGGGATCAAATATCCCTTATATCATCACATGTCGGGGGCCCCACCAACATGCCATTACATTCACCCAGAGGGCTGCAGCATCATCGCATGAACTGGACCCAGAAGTGCAGCCATGACCCTGTCACCTAGTACTCCCCACGCCACACAAAGTGAGACTCTGTCTCAAAAAAAAAAAAAAAAAAAAAGAATCCAGATACATAGAAATAAGGCTAAATAATGTCTCCATATTCACTTAACTACATTCTGTATGTACCAAGAACTAGGATGAACTCTTTTGACTGACCCATTGATTGGCATTAGACTATAAAGAATATTGCTTTAAAGAACATTGCCAAAGAATATAAAATGTTTATTCAAATGGATTTTAAGTTTTGGGGACTTTTATGGATAAATTTTATGTGCTTATTTTGCTTTCAGTAAAGACATTTTTACATGCTATGGCCTCTTCTTCCTCTTCTGACTGTCTTGGCAACTCTCAGATCATGGTCTGGTACTGTTTCAGAGGCCTTCCCTGAACACCTTGTCTAAAGCAGTCATCTGTGCCTGCCACAGACCGCACACCCTTTCTCATTCACATCCTCCCAGTGCCCTCACCTTTTTAGTTTGGTAGGAAGCAAACACAATAGTACTCACCCTTTGTAACACAATATTAAATGTTCTTATTTTTTATTAATTACTTATTCCATCTCATCCCTCCAAGAATGCAATCTCTATAAGGGCAAAATTTTTGCCTATGTTAAAAACTGGTGTATCATTCTAAGCATTGAGAATACGGCCTGACTTATAGTAGAAGTTCAATAAATATAGTAGAAGTTACATAATGAATAAAGATGTATTATTGACAGTGGACATGAGATAGGGAGGCTGGAGATGGTTAAAAATTAATAGTATCAATGAAGGAAAGGCACATGATTTTAAGTATGTAAGGTCAAGGTAGATGTTGAGAAGAAGAAACAAAAAAAAAATATATGGTTAAGCTAATAGTTTGGGGAACAGCTATAATTACAAAAAAAAAAGGCTTAAGAATTATGAAAGCAATAGCAAAGGGAAAGCTTGATCAAAAGACAGAAATAAGTATGATATTTATAGAAAAATCCTTCCTAAAAGTTCTGCTTCTCAAGATAAATGCAGTTTATAGAATTTTAGGAGCTGGAAAGACCCATGGAGTTCATGTAATCCAACACTTAATATCACAGATGAGGAAGCCCGTGTAAGAGATTCACTGGTTGACTAAAGTCAACAGCTCAACCACATGGCACAACAACAACTGGACCCCAGATCTCAAGATGCCTAGCCTAATGTTGGGTTTGTGCATTACAAGTGTTCCTTGAGGTCAAGATGGAATAAATACCCGCCTTCAACCACACTCAGAGGGAAGACATTTTTGGAATGCAACATCGTAAATATCTGATGCATACAGGAAAGGAATGAGGATACCTGAGCAGAATCCCCAGACAACAATGACTACAGTGACCACACACAAGAGCTGCTCATCCATCTTGCCTTAGTCAATCAACCCCACTCATTGTTTTCAAATATTTTCTCTAGTTGGGTTCAGCTTAAGAGAAACCATCAGGGAAATTCCTTGTCTTTGGGGACCCATTAATTTTAAAAATATTTCGAATAGGACACTAAATGATCTGACTATCTTAGGCAAGACTGGACTCTGAATAAATACATCAGAACCTTCTTCTATCATTGGGGACATAGGGCTTCTCATTCAGGACTCCAGTTGGGATTATTCCATAGTATCACACTTCCAAAAGTAATCCCTTTCACCCTATTCTACCCTCATCCCAAATTTCTAAGATGTGATTCTCCTCCTGAGTATGCATGTATAGGATATTTCTCCATTGTCATCCAGACATTATGAGGGTAGCATATATTGTTTACTTTTTCCCTCCAGAATGTGTTGTACACCACAAAGTTCATGAACCCTAATTCCATTTTGCCCTGTAAAAAGAAAATTGCTAAGGCCTCTCTGGTAGAGCTCCCTCAATCATCTACTGCAGGATTCTTAGTATCCCAGCAAAGCTAACATCATTTGTGAATTTCCATAGGTGGCTGATGGACTGAAGCAAATTTCAAAGTGGTAAGAGAACATCTTAAAAGACTTTATTTCTTTGATTTGATTTAGATTTTCTTTGTAAAAATAATAATAAATTTTATAATGCTTTATAATTTGTTTATATGATTAATATTGAATTGTGGACAAGAAATGAGTTATCAGAGTATCCACTTTTATAGATACCGAAAAGGGAGCTCTGATAAATGATTGCATTTCCCAGCGTTGTATGCCTAAAAATGTAAAGCCAGCATGGAATTAAAATCTTCTGCCTTTTCTTTCAATGTTCTTCCATAGGCCCATCCTAAAAAGAAAGGCATGGAACTCACTTTTTTAAAGAAGCATCATTAAATCATAGACAATTTCATGGTGTTACATAAGAAAAAATGTATTCTATGGTGAAATACAGTTGGAAATAATTTGAAGTAAAATTAAGCTAGCTGCTTTACATCAAGACCTCATAAAACATTATTGTGTTACTATGGATTAACATATGAATATCTGAAGAAAACTGTGAATGTTTTCCAATTTAACCAGAAAAACTTTCATATCTAAGGTTTCATGTAGAATTCATGTTCTAAAGAACACACTTTCGAAGTGAGTTTCCCAGAGGATGTTTAAATTCCTTTCTTATGTGGTCACCAGGCCTTGTAAATCCCTCCACATAGCTAAGCCCAAGACTTAAGATCACACCAAATAATTAATGTTTTCCTGCCTGGCTTACTTATTGATAAGACACAGTGGCCTTATAGTTGAGGTGAGAAGAAAGTTTTCTGGAGGTTCATAGAAGAGTCACCTATCACTAGTTGGGGAAAGATGAGGAGATCAGTGAGCTGTGAAGATGGAGTAGGTTTTGAAGGAGAAGAGTGTCCAAGGCAGAGGTTATTTGAAGTACTCAGAGTGAGAGCGATCATGGCAAGGAGTAGAAAATGGTTCAAAAGAGCTCGGGCTGCAAATGCAATTAGGAGAGTGAGAAAAGAAACCTACTAGAAGTCAAGCAGTGTACTTAATGAGCCTCACTGTTAATCCTCACAGCAACTCTGCAGGGTAACTATATCAAATCCTTTGCAGACAAAAACCTGAGATTTGTAGAGATTCATAACTTAGTCCATGGTTCTCCATGCAGGAAATGGCAGATTTAGCACTCACACTCCTGATATTTGAAAGATCAAATATCTCCTAGAGGTATAATTAGCTAAAGAGTGGCACAATGGCCATTGCCATCAGTGGAAATAACCTGAGGCAAGAAAAGTACTGAAGGGTTATTGAATTATTCTACCCAGGACACTGTCTCCCCTACCTGTGCACACAATAGCATGACTGAGGCTGGGAATTTGTTTTAGTTCTGTGGCCAGAATCAAATGAATATGTCCTTTCTGCCTAGCTGTTTTCACTCTCTTAACTATGTTGCATAGTTTCTGGTGTGGAAAGAGGGAAATAGTGAAGACAAGGGAGAAAGAAAGAAGACACTGTGTACATTGGTATCTAATAGAAGGTGAATTCTGGCCTCAGGTATGCCCATAACTAACCATATGCCTTTGGGCAAGACTTTAATCTCGATGAGTCTCAGTTCTTGTGTGAAGGTTACAGGAAATAAGACTAAATGCTTCTTGAGTTCCCTCACAGAGGTAGAGACTCTATTTCATATATACTTTATAGATACACACATATTTGACCTATGACTGGGCTTTTCCATAGTTCCATGGCTCCCTAACATCAGGTGCTTCAGTTTTATACATACAGTGTTTATGTTTTAGCAGTATGTGTACATTGCACACTGCAAGACTGACCATAACTGGTACCTAGATGAACTTCCCAATTTTACAAAACTTATTGGTTCAGCAAAATATATCAATTAACTACTGTGCTTCCCATTGTCCATTTATCAACTGAGTCCCTTCCACCAAGGTCTCCCTTGTTACACGCAGCAAACAAATATAAATATTTAACCACTGAACTGAGAAAAGCTCCAATCTTTGTAGGGCAATAGTAATTAAATCTCATGATGGAGTTATAGAAGGTGCCACTGAATATTGGCTTTTAAAGGAAGTTTAAAGGATATGAGATTTAACTACAAAGTAATTCAATTTAGTTCAAATCAAATCAATTATTTGTGAGGATAAAAAGTGAGAATACAAATGTGACCAAGACAGACATCATTGCCCTTATGAAGGCTAAATATTGTTATGTTTTAAACATTTATCCAACTGGCCTTGCCGGGAGTGGGTGTTTTAAGTGTCATCTCCCCAAGGAAACAATATAGGAACCCAGAAGTCAGGTGAATTATGTAGGTAGAGAAGATGGAAAGGTTAAGAGTTCCTCTATGAACAATTTTGGGTAATAAAGTTTTGAATGCCTCATGTCATACAATAAGTTGATACATATCCAAAATATATAAATGTATTTGCACAGAGTTACTTTATTATTTTTTTTAACTGGCAAATGGAAAACAGTTTGGAGATTTCTCAAAAAATTATAAGTAAAACAACCATATGATCCAGCAATCCTACTACGGGGTATTATCCAAAAGAAATGAAATAAGTATGTTGAAGAGATATGAGACCTGACAATTAAGTTTATGAACTTGCCACCGTGAGGTCAAGTTGGAAGCACTGTAAAAACAACTCAGTAAGGGTTCATAACCTTGCTATGTGAGTGTCTCACAATAATGTTCATGTCAATGTGCGGAGGTATGTGGCTGAGTGGCATTCATTGTTGTTGTTGTTGTTGTATGTTTTGTGTGTCATTGCAAAAATGTCCCAGCTTGAATTAGAGCAATGAACAAACATTAACTTCCTTGTTAAACTTGGCAAGAATGAAAGTGGAAATTAGGAATATGTTAATTCAAGTTTATAAGTATAGTGCCATAAAGAAAACAGCAATATAGAAATAGATTAAACACATTTCTGAGGGGAAAGAAAGCATCACTAATGAGGAAAGAGCAAGGCAAAACCAGTAATGAGCAGAGTTGATGAAAACATTGCAAACTCTGTCAAATTGTATGCCAGAATTGTCAGCTGACTGTGAGAAGCACAGCAGATCAAGTAAACATCAATAGAGAAAAAGAAAAATCTTAACTTAAAATCTTGCCCAACAACTCATGATGCTCTTGCATCATAATAATGCACCAGCTAATGTGGCACTGTTTATGAGGGAGTTTTAAGTCAGTAAACAAATAGTATATTGGAACACCCTCACTACTCACCTGATTTGGACCCCGATGACTTTTTTCTTTACCCAAAGATAAAGGAAATGTTGAAAGGAAGACATTTTGATGACATTCAGGACATCAAGGGTAATATATCAACAGCTCTGATGGCTCTTCCAGAAAAAGAGGTCCAAAATTTCTTTGAAGGGTAGACTAGGCACTAGTGTCAGTGGATAGCCTCTCGAGGAAAGTACTTCAAAGGTGACTATAGTGATATTCACCAATGAGGTATATAGCGTTTTTGCTAGGATAAGTTCACAAACTTAATTGTTAGACCTCCCACATCTATGCTTCCATATTCACTGCAGCATTCTTTAAGATATCCAAAGTATGGAGTCAACCTAGTATCTATCAACAGATGAAGGGATAAAGAAAATGTGGTATATATGCACAGACAACTTTTAGACATGAAATAAAGAAATGGCCCGTGAAATATTTTTATTAACTTTCAGATGCAATTAATCTCTCATCCATTAGCCAGACGAAACTCTTGAAATGGTCAGATATTCCATTTGTGCCAATAGATGCACTACTTCAGTAAGTGGCCGACACAACTGAATTTAGATGGCAGAATCGGTTAATTCTAGTGGAGAACTGCAATAAAAGAGAAATGTTCACAAAAATTGTACCCAACATCTGAAGCAATTAACCTAATAGAAATGATGATATTTATTGTAACATTTTATGGAAAGCTGGGGGAAAATGTTCCTTTTTAGGTGCAATGTTGATCATTGATGTTCATGTCTAATAAGACAGAAAATCACTTTTAAAAGGTTTCCTGAGTCAAAGTCTATCTTCATTTGGTTTTGACCATACACAGGGTGTACATAAAGTTCATGTGCAATTAAAATAGTTTAATGCAGTAAATTGTACACAAACTTTATGTCTGCCCTGTATAACTACAACACTGTACTGAAATCTCTCTTCTGTTTTTCTTCTTCTTTCTTTTCTCTTTCACTCTTCATCTTACTATTTAAGGTTTAGCAGAGCAACTGCTCTAGAGGAAGCTCACTCTCCACTCTGAAAAAGATAAGAACACAAGAGTAAATATCAAAGGAAAACACATCATTACAAGAAAAGGGGCAGAAAGGCAGGTACATTCATTGGAACTGTTATGTCTCAGAAATACTACATGTTAGAAACTTGTAATCTTCATAAATTTTCTATAAGGGTCTATTTTCACATCCTCAGTTACACATTAGGAAATTGAGGTTCATCAAGAAATATGATTATTATGAAAATTAAATTAGCAAGTGAGAAGAGTAGTTTCGAATGCAAATCTAGCTACAAAATCCATGTGATTGACACACTACTATCCTTCTTTTCTCACACTAATTGAAACACCAAAGGATAAGAAAGACTTTTAATTCATTGTATGATCATAAAACTGCGTATGTTCATTGTAAAATTTATAAACACAGAAAAGCATGAGCCATAAGCAAAAAGATCCACAATGCCACCCACCTAGTAATATGCAGTTAATATTTTGAGGCATGTTTTACTTTTTATAAATAGATAAAATTTTTTAAAGTGTGACATAATGCTATTGTATAATCTGCTTTTTATGAGTCTTTTAATCTTATTAAATTTTGCACAATGTAATTTTAAACAATTGCACACTGTCCCATCAAATGAATAAACCACAATTAATATGAACAATTTCCTATTATAGATACTTAATCTGATACAATTTTTATCACTATATTAAAAACTATGATGAACAATTTTATGCATGTGGTTAGTTTATAGGAATAAATCCCTAAAACCAATGTTGCTTAATTAAAGCATATGGATTTCTGCAAGTCTTTCATTATATTACCAAATTGCACTCCACAAATTTTTATAGCAATTTATACTTCCAGTAATATATTTTAGAATATATCTCTCTTTGCAACTTTAACACCAGGAATTATTTTTTCCCATTATCAGTTTTTAAACAGAAAATTTTATATCATTTTGTTTAATTTTATATTTATTCAAATACTAACAAAATAGATTTTTATGGTGTTTTACTTTATTTTTTTAATTCCATTATTTGTTTTTCTAATGATAGGCTTATTTTTGTTGAACTATAACAGATCTTTTCTATGTAATTTGCTTCTATTGTTTTTTGATCCACAAAGCTTTCTAAATTTTTATTATGTAAAGTATCAATGTTATTATGTACTCTGCCCTTTCCTCCTTTGGTTTGTTGGGTTGTCTATCCTGAGATCTGCCTACTGTTCATCTACATTATTTTCTAATTTTCTGTCACTTTTTAAATGTTTGAATCTTAAGTCTATCAGAAATAAATTTCGATTTACATGCATTGGGGAGTGAATAATTAGCCCATTGTCTTAAAGCCATGTTAGGAAATTTATCCTTTCTCCTAGATTTAAAATAGTGAAAATGGTCAATGGACTATATGCACCCTGAGCATGTACTCTGTGTCAGGACTGTTCTAAATACTTTTATGGAATAACATATTCAAGTCTCACAACTCCTTGAGAAGGTAGGTAAGTGCATTTTCATTTCCATTCTATAGATAATTAAACAGATGCACAAACAGAGAGACTATGATAAAGTGATTAAGGCAAGGGACTCTGGAGTCAGCCTGCCTGTTCAAATTCCCATTCCAGCAGCTACTAGCTGTGTAAATTACTTGGGAACATTACAGAACCTTGCTGTGCCTCAATTTCCTCATCTGTAAAACAGTTGTAAGATCCCCTTTGTGGAGGGCTGTTATGAAATGAGTTAATACATGTAAAGTGTATAGAATAATGTCTCACCCAATAAGCACAAGAGAATAACTAGCTACTATTCGTGATTCTGTTCTATTTTGCTGGATCCCTACTGCTCTACAAATACCATTTTGATTTTTGATATAGTAAGACATATTTTATATAAATATTTGTGGTACAAGTGTCATTCCGCTGTGGCACTCCTTTAACATCCTTTCATCTTGTCACTTGTTTCTCTTCTAAGGATTTAGATAGGAAGTGTATGGAATTCATACATTATTTCAGAGTCAGTTAATACCCCAGTATTGACTTTTGCCAGACAGGCACATATGTGAAGCTTCTTCAAATAGCTCTCCTTGTATTTATTAAGTTTATTCACTGATGAGTTATTTCTTACTCATTCATGCACTCATTGTGGTTGTTTGAGGAAGGACATTTTCTAAGGTACCATTGATGTAAAAAAAGAAAAGTTAAGAAAGAAATCCTGTGATCCAAAGCATAAACTACATACTGCTCAGTATGTATGTATGAAGCATGTACATAAAACTTCATCATTTTACCTTAACTTAAGTCATACAAATGGACTTTTATTCATCACCCTTTGGATATAAAGTCAAGGGCTTTACTTGAGTATATATGTGTTACCTGAAGTCAAAGCCTCTTCTGCACAGCTCATGTATTAATTCCAGTATTATCTTTTATAATATGGAATGAAGAATTAAGATTCAAGTCAAATATGAATAGAAAATTATTCAAAATTTTATGACTTTCCCTCCTACCTTTTAATAGTGAGCTTGTTCAGCAACCTATAATTACCAAATATTTCTCAAACATTCAATTATTAACTTTCATTAAATATGTTTTATTCACAATGACATATTATCTGATTTTGTAATGTTTAACACAGTGACATACTTACAAAAATGAATCCACATGATAGAAGCAGGTTTGAAGAAAATTGAACTGACTTGTAGGCATCCACTCCACTTGTGGGGATAGGAACACTCGAACATACTGGCAAATAAGGATGGGTCTCTTGTGTTCAGTGTGTCACAAAATCATATACAGGGTGAATAAGGGACACTGGTTAATCTGACACATAAGTTATGTGAAGTTTACTTAACCCTCTACTACATTTCATTTGGAACTAACTACTGTAATGAATATCTTATCAGTCCTCATTTTTTTTTCAATTGATTCTGTTGTGTTTTTCATTTGACAATCACATTATCTGTATCTTTTTTCTGCCTTGTTGCATTGGTTAAATCACAGGACACAATGCTGAACATAAGTGATGTTAGCCTTTCTATGTCATCAGATTTTTTTCTTATATAAGTGTAAGACTCTGTTTCTAACAAAACACAAACTCCATTAAATTTTCATAAATAAAATACTAACTTTCCTCAGCTTATTTTAAGCTATTTTATTTTGTATGTTGCTCACATTTTCTTTGTTTTTGCTTTTTATTTCCTGTACTATATTTACTTTTTAAAAAATCTTCTATTCATTTGAAATGGATGAGCTAGTTTTTAATTCTATTAATGATTATTATTCAGAAATAATGTTTGGATAAATATTTCTCTAGTCACATTTTAATAAAAATCTCTTAAATCCTTTCATATAGATTAAGGAACTTAGCATACTTTTATTTCTTCCATCCTTCCCTATCAATTCCAAATTATATAAATTATGGTTTTACATGTATATAATTATTTTAATTTTTGCATTTTATATTGCATATTTTTAAAATAATTATTCTTGGGGCTGGGTGCGGTGGCTCACACCTGTAATTCTAGCACTCTGGAAAACGAGGTGAGAGGATTACCTGAGTTCAGGAGTTGGAGACCAGTCTGAGCAAGAGTGAGACCCCATCTCTACTAAAAATAGAAAAATTAGGTGGGCATGGAGGTTGGTGCCTATCGTCCCACCTACTTATGAGGCTGAGGCAGGAGGATCGCTTGAGCCAGGAGTTCGAGGTTGCTGTGAGCTGGGCTGACAACATCATGGCACTCTAGCTCAGACAAGGTGTTTCAAAAAGAAAGAAAGGATTATTCTTGGAAATACTTTTTTTTGCTCTCAGCAATGTTTGTATTAACCATTTAATGTTAAATTCATATCTTACTGTTTGATTTTTCAAAAACTATTATGTTACATTACAATTTTTCCAGCCCTAATTATGCATTCTGATTAATCACCCAGCAACTGGAATCTTTGTTGAGGGATGTTTTTAATTGTATTTAGAATCATATATATTCTAAGCCCTTGTAAATATGAGGTCTTTCTGTTACTTTTCAATATAAACCGCTAAGGACTGAATATAGCACTTTCACAACAATCTATTTTCCTTAAAACTCTGTAGATATTATTCTATTGTTTCCTTAATTTTTGTATTAAAAATAAAGCTGTAGTCCAACCTGAAAGTGCTTAACTTATAGCTATTTCCCCCTTGCCAGATGCTTAAAAAACTCTTATTCTTCTCATTCTTCTGATGCATAATCCAGTTCTGCTATTGCATTTTTAGTTTCCTTATTGCCTTATTTTTATCCCAGGAAGCTCTACTTTAGTTTTAACCTTATTATATTCAGTTCTTGTCCATTTGAATCTATCTGAGTCCAATAGTTTAGGTTCCTGGTTAGAAATTTAGAGAAAATATTGAAATGAAAGGAAATATGTGAAGAGTATATATTAGACAATTGAAATAAAAGGTATTTGCCTAGTTTTATATGGAGTCAAAACAACTGAATTCAAAGTGAACAACTCACAAATAACTCATAACATAGCCATACAATGGGATACTGTAAAGAAATGGGAGAGAAAACAGACTATTGCTGCAAAGAACAGCAAGAATAATCTTCGCAGACATGATGGTGAATCCAGTTACACTAAAGTAAGTACTTCGTTATTTCATGTATACGTTGAAATACAGTTAAACTAGTCTGCAAGGATAACAGGCTGGGCACCGTACCACAGTGGTTATGGCGCCAGCCATATGCACCAGGGCTGGCAGGTTCAAACCCAGCCCGGGCCTGCTAAACAACAATCAATGACAACTGCAACAAGAAAATAGCCGGGCATTGTGGCGGGCGCCTGTAGTCCCAGCTCCTTGGGAGGCTGAGGCAAAAGAATCGCTTAAACCCAAGAGTTGGAGGTTGGTGTGAGCTGAAATGCCACAGCACTCTAGTGAGGGCGACAGAGTGAGACTCTGTCTCAAAAAAAAAAAAAAAAGAAAGAAAGAAAGAAAAAAAAAGTGACGACTTTCGTGAGGGATAAAGACTGAGAGGAGACAGGAAGGACACTTGTAGGTTTCTGGAGCTGTTCCTTAATCTTGGTCGTGATTATTTACTATGTTAAAAAATATATATGTGACGCTGTAGTTTAGGATCTGTGAATTTCTCTGTTATATTTCAATGAGAATGTTTACCCCAAAAGTAAACAATAAATCCATTTAACTGATTTTAAAACATGTACACCCTACCAATTCTTTAATTAAATGCAGGCAAAAGTTAGTTCTCTTCAATTGTATTAAAAATACCAGAGTAAAATAATAAAAAATAATAATAATATCTACATGTCTTGTCCCCAGGAACATCCACAGTTAAAGTCTATTTTCTTCATGAAAATTTCCACGGAAAAATATACCAAATCTTCTGTTGTCAACTCATTCACGATATGAACACTGGATGCTGGATACTGACTGGGTCATTCTAAATCAGATTTAAAATCTCTGCTTTTACTCAAGCACTAAAGTGACTTAACAAATAAGGGCTGGGCACTTCTATGCTTCTTTTGCAGAAGGCATGTTTGCCTGGACACCTGTCCACAACCACTCGGGCCCCACCGAGTTCGTGTTCCGCGTGTTCACCACAGTCCCCGAATTCCAGGCCCTCCTCTTCCTCCTCTTC
>CAUYPK010151455.1:0-19071 GCA_963574355.1 Loris lydekkerianus
TTTTCTAGATCTTCTTGGAGTGTTTTGATCTTGTTTTGCACGATCTCAGATCTGTTGGCATAAAAGTAGCACTTCTCCTGTAAAAATAAACAGATGCCTCCCTTTTTGGCAGTTAATAGGATTAATCCCCTTCTTGTTGGGGCAAGTATTTAAAGTCTCTTGCCGAAACCCAAATTTTTTTTTGTTTTGTTTTGTTTTTTAATTTTTTTTATAGATAAAAATATGCACCATAGTCTCAAATGAATATTCTTAAAGTAGTCAGAGATTTCAGCTGGTATAATAGAATAATACTTTTTTCTTTTGAAAATACTGACAGGACAGTCAAGATTTATAAACTGAAAGCAGATGTAGTTTTTTTTTAAGACAAAGAGAGCAAAGATGTGTGTCTTATACGTAAAGGTCAATAGATTCGGTTTCCATCAGATTAGGATAGATGAGTTCAGAGAACCTCATGAAAACTCCTCAATTTCTACTCAGGTTGTCTTTCTGTTAACTGATGATATCTGTTACAAGAGGGCAAGGTGAGAAAAAACAGCCTGTAGGTAATCTGTACATAAAGAACATAAGGTATTTGCTAAAAATAAGCACTGTCATTGTCCTAAGGTCTAAGAGGAAGCAGGGTGGATGTCAGAGAATTGGTATGGGACTCAGCACAGCCAGAGTTGTGGGGGGTAATACAAAGCAAGTGTAGGCGGTAATCTCATCCAAGATAGTACTGGCAGTCAGCACACATAGTTGCTAAGGTTCACTGTAAGTATCAGAAAAAGTTGAAATCAGAATCCAAGGTGAAGTCTAGCCAGGGTGGGGCCAGTCTGTGAGGTAGAGTACTCTCATTTAAAGGATGAGAGATAAATCCATTTAAAGTAGTCTTGCCCTAAAAAAGAAATTTCTTTAATAAAAAAAGATATTCATAATGTACACAGCTATGATTTAATAAAAAAGAAAGAAAGAAAGAAAGAAAGAAAGAAAGAAAGAAAGAAAGAAAGAAAGAAAGAAAGAAAGAAAGAGAAAGATTCTGATATTATATTGGGTAAGAGTGGAAATAGGCTTAAACATACTCTTGTTAATTTGATGTTCTAATCAACAAAAGATTTCTGTCTCTCTCTCTTTTTTTAAACTGTTATTATCTGGGAATGAGAAGAAGGCAACCAGGCCAGTGCTTTTGGAGGTAAGCTACACCTTCAGATTTAGAAATGTCTGTCAGTTTAGGCTTTGGGGTACAACTCTGAAATATTGTGCCCGCAAAAGCATCTTTCTCTTTGGTTAGGTTAGCAGCATTTCTAGGAGAAGTCTCTGGACAATCAATACCATGATTCATTTGTATTGCCTCTACTTGGTTTAAAAAATCATTTAAAAATATAAGATTGATTCAGAAGGATAACAATGTAGATATTCATTTTGGTTAGTAAGAGACTATACAACTTAAATGGTTAGACTGAAACAATGGACTTTTTTCCATCAAATTTTATACTTAATGTGGTAGTGATTTCTGAAAACTAACTTCCAAGGTGGTTTGGAAAGTCATTGTTTAAATAAAAAATGTGAATTACAAGTTGAACTAAAAGAAAATTGTGGAACTAAAGAAGTGTCTGTTCCGTGTTTAGAATTGACATCATTTCAATCAGTACTCAGTTAAATTCTAGCTTATAATAATTCTAAAAAGTATTCATAATCAGCGGTTAAAAGTTAATACAAATAAACTGGTAGGCAACAAAAACGTTCAAGATACAGGAAGAGGATGAATTTGGGCCTGAATATTAAACTGAATGCAGAGTATCATTCAGAATTTTATTTGCCACCATGGGCAATGAATCAGATCTTTGTGTTCTGGAAATGATTGTATGTTGACCCACATCTGAATCACTGTTAGTGGTGTAGAGGAATATGAACATAAGTAGAGCATAAGTGTGGCAGTAATCATTAGAAATACATTTTGCCCTTCAGCAATATTGTATTTCATTGATTCATTGGCTAATAGTTGAAGAACACCTAAGTAAACAAATACTTCCACCAGTTCTACAATTAAGCCAAATATTGTCTAGCTCATTGTTTTTCATCTTTCATTTGTTAAAATAAGTTACAAAGCAGGTGAAGCAGCAATATGCCACCTTTGCCCTATCTTTAACCCCCTCAAAAACAAGTTTGTATCTTAATCATTCTTTATCCCCATTGCCTAGACCTGATTAGCAATGTTCTATAATTACTGATTGATAATATATTTGGACCATAATTGAAGAATCATACAATTGAAAAAAAATATTAAGAATATTTAATATTCCAATGTACAGTGATATAGTAATGGGAAAATATCCTGGTTGCCCTTGTTAAATTATAATTTTACTAATTAAATAATAATCAAGCATAGTTTTATAAATGAAATGTGAGAGTATATGTGAGTATTCATATTAAGGGAGAAAAAGTGATTATATAGGCTATGTCTATTATTCTTGAAAACTCATAATTTAAAAAAATCTATATTTAAATGTATTTCTCTATTTATTAGCATGTGGGAGCCAAAAGTTGGACTTCACTGTATTCCAAGTTGATGTCAGCCTTGTTGCACATTCTATTTCCAAGTCAGACAAGCAGTTACCAAACTTACTAATATGCTTGGAATGTTTTTGAAAATTCTTCTTTCTATACTTTCTGTGTGTAATGTATTTTTTCATCTGACTATGAGTATATTACAATACTATGGTGGTTGTTTCTGGCACCTTGAAGGCAGATATTTTTCTGAGTTCTTGGTATCTGCAATAATGCTTCTACAAATATTCTTTAGAAAAATATAAGATAAAATTTAAAAAAATTACTTTTAGAAATGTGGGGCTCACAGCAAATTTGACAGAAAGGTACACGGTTTCCTGTATGTTCCCTGGCTCCAGCCTTGCAGAGTTTCCATCTTCACCAACATTCCCCATAGAATGGTACATTTGTTAATACTTTACAAATGCACATAGACTAGTCAATATCACACAAAATCCATAGTTTACTTTAGGGTTCACTATTGGTGTACATTTTGTTGATTTGGACAAATGTATAACAACCTGTGTACATCATAACAGTATCATACAGAGTATTTTCACAGCCCTAAAACAACTTTGTTCTCCATCATTCATCACTTTCTCCCCTCAACTCCTGTAAACTCCTAATCTTTTTGCTGTCTTCATAGTTTTACCTTTTCCAGAATGCCACATAGGTGGAATTATAGTGTCTGTAATCTTTCAGACTGGCCTCTTTCACTTAGCGATATGTTTCATATTTTTTCCTACTTTGATAGTTCAAGGTTTTACTTGCTTGCCTACCACTCACCTCCTATTTTGTGCCCATTCCTAATAGGCCACAGACCAGTGCCAGTCCACAGCCTGGTTTTGGGGACAGTAGATATGAAGTATCTTTTTATTGCTTATTTCCTATTTGTATATCTTCTTTGGTGAAATGTTTCTTAAAGTCTTTGCTTTCCTTTTAATTGTTTTCTTGTTGCTGAGTTTAAGAATTCCCTATATATTTTAATTATTTATTTAACTGATTTTTTTAAGACAGAGTCTCACTTTGTCACCTTTTTTACAGTGCCATGGCATCACGGCTCACAGCAACCTCCAACTCTTGGGCTTAAGTGATTCTCTTGCCTCAGCTTCCCAAGTAGCTCAAACTACACGCACCTGCCACAAGGCCCAGCTATTTTTTTGTTGCAGTTGTCGTTATTGTTTAGCTGGCCCAGGCTGGATTTGAACCCTCCAGCCTTAGTGTATGTGGCTGGTGCCATAACCACTGTGTATAGGCGCTGAGCCCAGCACCATCATTTAAATACAGCATCTTTTCTTCATTATTTTTCTGTTCACTTTTATCAAAGATCAGTTGATTATATTTATGTACGACTATTTCTGGGCTCCTATTCTGTTTCCTTGACCTGTTTGTCTATTATTTTGCCAATACTACTCTGTCCTAAGTACTATAGTTTTACTTATTGTAAGAATTGAGGTTGGAATTTCAGTTCTTCAACTTCATACTTCTCCTTCAATATTTAGTTGTCCATTCTGAGTCTTTTGTCCCTATGTATAAACTTTAGAGTCTCTTTGTTGATATCCACAAATATATTGCTGGGTGTTAGTTATTTTGCTGTTGTTTGTTTTGTTTGAGACAAGATCTTCCTCTGTTTCCCAGGCATAGCTCAGTAGAACCTTAAATATCTGGGCTCAAACAATCCTCTTGCCCTGGCCTCCTGAGTATCCAGGACTATAGGCACATGCCATCACTCCCAGCTAATTTAAAAAAAAAAAAAAATGTAGAGATGGGTTCTTGGTATGTTTTCCGGGCTGGTGTCAATTCCTGGGCTCAAGTGAGCCTCTTGCCTCTGCCTTTCAAAGTGCTAAGATTACAGATGTGAGCCACTGTGCCCCACTGCTGAGATTTTTGATTGGGATTGGATTCTTCTGTGGTTCAAGGTGGGATATGATGATGAAATCATGAAAATTTTTCATTAAATTATGGAGAATTAGTAACCAAATAATTTGATGCATGAAACATTTTCCCCTTATTTCTACAATGTGTAGCCACATCAAAATCAATAGCCCTCAGACCAATACACATAGTTTGTCATTTTGTAAGTAAAGAGAAGTTGATTGATCCACTTGGATTTCCCATGGTAATCAGTTTTCATCTCTAGACTCCAGATTAATAAAAGTTATTATCAACAAATAAGCAATGCTTCTTTCTTAGGTTCTGAAAAACATAGTATTTAAGTCACATTTAAAGAGAAGTTTACACAACATCTAGCATTGAAAATTGATAAGTGAAGGGAAAAATAAACATGTTTCTTTTTTCCACTGTGTACTATATTCAAGGGTAACCTAATATTCTCACTTGACGAGGATGAATTATAATGTATAAGCATCAGCTTATCTAAATATAGGTAATGATATAATTAAATAATTCCTTTTACAATTCTGATAACATATTTAGGCAAGGATATCTATTTCTTTTAAAACTGTTAGATCAATGATCAATAGTGGATGAAGTAGTCATATGATAACATTATATTTTTTTATTTGCAAGTAACTTTACAGTAGAAGAATCCAAACATCATCACTCAAATTCAATATCCAGTCTTAGCACCCAGACTGTCAGTCAATTAGATATGTCTTCTAATGTGGTACAATATTAAGTGCATATCATCTATGATACAGTATAGCCACAATTATTTAAGAATAATTAATACATCCTTTAATTTTCAAGGAATAAAGGAAAAGATAGCAGAGTGAAACAAGCTAATAAAACCACAAGTAATCACCAGAAAATTCAAAAGATAAATCATTCTGAAGAAAGTCTTAAAGGTTATAGCAATCTGTATGGAGAATGTGGAAGAAGAGGAAAGGGGAGATGAAGATGAAGATGGGGAAAGGAGGAGAGAGAACAAATAAATTAAAAGACTTAAGGGATATTAGGGAAGAGCAATACATTCTTTTTTTAATTTTCTGGTTTGTATTTCCTAATTTGTGCAAGTACACATATTGCTTCTGTCATATAAAGTTTTTTTTTTAATTTTAAATATACACTTTTTAAGATTTCTTTTTAGAGTTTACTGAACACCCACAGAAATTTTCACCTATGCAGAAATACAAAGATAAGTGGTTTTGATGAAACCATTGGTACATTTTTTTTGTTCTCCTATTGCTGTGATATAACCCAAATTTAAAGTATCATCCTACACTTAGAATACCACCATGCATTTAAATTTCCTCTTCTTCAGGTATCAACATTTGCACAGTCTCCATCCATTATCTCTATTAATTTTGACCTTTTTAAAAGGATTTATCTGTTATTTATGTAATCTCTCATTATTAAAATTAATGTTGTATGATTAACCTCAGCTTTATATTTTTCCTCTTAATTTTATTTCAGAAATAATTAAACAAGGAAGACAACTTTAAGGAGAGGGAGTGAGCTATAGGTCTGTGATTTTCAGCCTTTTTTATTTCATGGTATATTGAACCTATAGTTAAACTTCCATGGCACACTTAAGAGTAAAAAGAAGAGTGAAAAAAAAGAACATACTTACTTTGTTTTGAACTTCTTTCAAAACCAATCTAATTAATAATTTTTAAGAATTTTCACAGCATACCTGTTGAAAATCACTGCCCTTTGGGATCTTATCTAACAAGTGAGTTGTACTTTTTTTATCCTTATAAAGCAGAACAGTGATAATTAATTACCAAATGTTACCATGTAGAAGATGTATATGACTATATACACTGCTAACTCCAAGTGCACCAAGATTAGACATTGGAAAACAATCACTGGGATACAGCAAATGAGATATTGTATAACGTGGATGAGACATGTTACATAAAATAATAAGTAACACTGAGCTCATGGAACAGAGTCACCCTAAACATCAGACATCTTGTGCAAGGTATCTAGAACCTTTGATGTTAAGCTCCCTGGGAGATCCACCTAATCAGACATCTCCTAAAAGTTAATGTACAACCCCTTCTCCTCTTTGATTTATTCTAGTAATATTTCAAACATTTCAGTCTCTAAAAAATGTTAGATGTAGCTTATATCTCATTTATATTCAAAAGCACTTAACTAATACTGTGTGTGCCAGTGTTGGTATTTGCATTAGTTGTATGTTCCTTTCCCTCAGAAATAAAGGATAGTAGCTATTTCAATCTTACATATTTCTCAGTATTTCAATCTACTCACAAAAATTGTAGGCACTGAAAACATCATCTAATATTATGCAAATCAACGGCAGATATATCATTTGTTATAGTATTCAACTATGAAAATCTTATTGCTCAAAATTTTTTGCTATTTTTACAAAGACTCTAATTTCTTAAACTTTTCTTTCTCTTAAATTTTAAGAGAATTGTTCTGAGTCTCTGAATGATGAAATACATGGTGACACATTTCAGTGGAATGAGTCAGGCGAGAGAATAATTCTGAAATTTTACCAGTTGACTTGCATTTCATAAAGACTTCAAGTTATGTGTTAAAGGAACTAAGAGTACACTACTGTTCTTTTAATTTTTTTTAATATAGTTTTGGGAGGTAGTGTTTCATCTTACGTTATTGCCTAGGTTTTCATAGGTACTCTAGAAAAGAGGTTGTGAAAGACTAAACAGAGTAGACAACATTCTAATCTTTTAAGAATGTGCTTTATTTTAATGCTTTGTTATAAAATAAATTCTAAATAATTTTAATTGTATAGGTATTAAAATTCTTTATATTCCTAAACATATAAAGATTGTAGGAACCTAATTAAAGGAATATTAGATTCTAATTTAGTAATTTCATTTTTCAAATCAAATTTTGTTTGAAATTTTATTTTATACTGAGTAAATTAAGTCAACATAGAATATTTAATATATATTTGTGTGTTTGTGTGCATATAATATATCTGGTACATCATACTGTATGCATTACATATATCATATTATATATACTATGTTTACATGTATAGATAGAATATACTAGTTAGGGATAAGAATTAATCCAAACATCCTATGTCCTCACATATAATAGAATGTTAAGAGTCATATGTAAACGAGTTATTTTTTGTTGGTTATTAACCAACTGTAATTAGTTAAAATTATTTAACCTATTTCATATTAAATCTTTATAAATGCCCAGGAAATAGTATTTGACAAAGATTAACTTAATATATAAAAAAAAAAACTTTGAGGATATAGTTCAAGATAATGTTAGTTAAAGAAATATTGAACATACCTCATAAAATAGTCAAAATTAGTGTTGATTATACCTTATTCCACCAAAAAAGCAAGAATTAAATCCATTAATTGATTTCAGAGAATATTACAAATTCTGTGTTTGTTTGTCGATGGTGTTGCTTGAGCAATATATGCTATATGTCTCTTGAATTGGTATTACCACATATGTCTAAGGCATAGTTTACAAAACCACTGTTAATTCTTTTATTAGGTGATAAATGGAAAGGCCACATATAATTAAATATAGAAAATATAGAAAATTAAAAATTGCAAGTGTTAAAATAACTGTTTCAGCAGCAAAAAAAAAGAATAATCCCAACTACTTTATTTTAAATTAGGGTAACTTTTCTTAAAAGCAAATTACTAAGCAAGAAAAAATTGCACTGGAAACAGTTAAACAGACGATATCACGGCTGTTGCAATATGGAAGAAAGACCAGAACTAAGACTGAGCCCAAGCCCATTGAAGCAAGGGTGGGAGAGTCTCTAAGTACCTGGTGATATGCTGAAAAAGAATGAAGGATGCCTGCAGGGAAATTCATCAGTGGCACATAGCTAGAACGTTGAGAAATTTCTAAGTTTTTTTTTTTTTCTTTTGGGGGGGTGAGTTGTTATTTTTCTCTGTGATGAGGCCACCTGTATTTTCTAATTGCCACCCATAAAAGTTAGACTCCTACATGTCTATAAAGACCAGAGACAGGGTATGATCTTCCTTGACGATGGCATTTGAAAGAGAATACCTCCTGAGTTCTTCAGAAAGAATCCTTGGTCTGCAAAACTGGACAGATACTTTCATAAAGATTTACATCTCCCTGAGGCAGAAAAACCATTTACAATTACACATTTTCTAAAGTAAATGCTTTAAGAAAAGGGAGATCAGGGACCTAGAGTCAAGAAAAATCATGTTTGAGGTTTAATCAAGCTGAAGGGAACTTTATTAGGCCATCTTGGTCAATCTCTTAGTGAATCCAAGAATGAAGTTTGAATTCCATCAGCCTTTTATTTTACATCAGAGATTAGGTTTGATCCAAAATTTTAAGGTGCAGTTATTATCCAGGCATCAAATATTGCTTAATGTAAAATTGTATTAGGTTTAACCATAAAATACGCCATAATGAACATATTTTCTGATTCAATGAGTGTGTTTATTGAGTATCTAGCATGAGATTAGAAATACTATTTCTCTCTTGCTCCAAATGGATGCCCAATATAGCTAAAACATGAGGAGCATGTACATGATTTGGGTTATGTTAAAAAAGATCTTATCAGCTGGAGAAAAAAAACTCATTCATTCTAAACTTTTCTACTATAATGTGAGACATCACTGCTGTTGATAGAAAGATCTGTATATTGAATATATAACTTTTTACTCCTACTTACATCAGCCATTTCAGAAAGGGTTTTTGAGAATATGATAGTCTGTGTCACAACATGTATGTGGTAGAGAGTATCACAAATCCTGTTGAGAGCTGGTCAGTACGCACACCTAATTTCCTGCATTCCTCACCAAATCCTGTGAAATGAGGATTGTCTTTATCACTGAATAATTGAGGAAATTATAGTTCTGAGTCTAGGAGTTTCTTCTATTTCCAAGTCATGTTTCTTACAACAGAGCTAAGATGTAAGATCAGTTTACACCCTAAATCTGTGGTTTTCTTACTATATAACACTGTATGCAAAGAATGTGTCATTCATGAAAAGTAAATATTTGTTCAATTTTGGGTTGGGTAAAGATAGAAACCAACTGCTGAATATTGCTAACAAGAAATTGTAGACATTTAGATATTTTTCTATCCTGTCAGGTATATATTATATTTTTCTATCCTGAGGTATCTTGAGAAAAAGTGGCTCAAACAGAACTGCTTAGAAAACCTTAGCTTGGCACACAGCTATTGTGCTCAAATTCCTAACTTACAAGGCCTTTGCATTTGAGGCACCAAACCATCATGCAGGCCATAATCGCTAAAATTACCTTCCATTTGCTTTAATAATCTCTCAGCAAAAGCTCTTTTATTTTACCAGACAAATAGGGAAGGGATTTAACAAGATTATTTGTTTAACTTAAAACCATAATATGTAGAAACTGAGCTCAATTGTACCCAGATATTCTTCTTAGCAAAGTGTTTCAGGAATGGAAGAAAAAGTATCCAATGTACTCAGCCCTACTATGAAGCTAAATTATAACTTTCACATGAAGGCTATAACCCAACTATAGCACAAGACTACGAGAAAGGGCCAAGGAAGAGGAAGGGAGGGGGAGGTTTCAGTGGAGGGAGGGTAATGGGTGGGGCCACATCTATGGTGCATCTTAGAATGGGGACAGGCGATTGCACTAATGTGCACAGCTATGATTTAACAATTAAAAAAAAAAATTTTTTTAAGTGACACAAGAAAGGGAAGGGAAGGGAAAAGAGAAAGAAAAGGAAAGGAAAGGAAAAGGGAAAGGAAAGGAAGGGGGAAAGGAAAAAAAGGGGAAAAGAAAAGGAAAGGTAAAAGGAAGGGAAAAAAGAAAGGAAAGGAAAGGAAGAAAGAAATGTTGAGAAACACCGTCTTCAGTATTGGGTGGAGGTTCCCCGGGGAGAAGGAAGGGGGCAGCGCCACCTGCAGGTCGAGCTTGCAGCGCCCTTGTTAGTACCGTCTTGGAGGAGGAGAAGTCACCACGTACAATTGGAGAAAGGTATCAATGAAAGTTTTACAGAATTCTAGAATCCTCTGAGAAATAACGTTTTTCTTGGGCTCCTCTGAGAATCCCGACCAATTTAGGCAAGACCAGATTTACCAAGCGCTTTGTAGACACCCTGAAATGACAGTCTCTCAGGAGAGCTTGAAACTCGGGCCGCCCAGACGGTCCCCGCGAGCCCCGACCTGCCCAGGCGGACATCTTTTATACTGCGCATGCGCTTCTGCACGGGGGACTTGGAGGGGGGAGCTGCAGAAAATAAAGCAAAGGTGGTTGCCGTGTCTGTTTACAAATATTATAATCTTTTATAAGTAATGGTTTTGTGACCATCACGGGGCCTTGCTTGAAACCTACCATCTGCATCCCACTAATTAAAGACCAACAACTGTTGGACCAGCTACAGTGTGTCAACAAAACAGACCACAACAGCTTTATTACATAAACAATTGCCCCAAGGATTTATTAAGTGCTGTGTTCCTTTATGGCAACTTTATTTATATTTATTTATTTATTTATTTTTGCAGTTTTTGGCCGGGGCCAGGTTTGAACCTGCCACCTCCGGTATATGGGGCCCGCGCCCTACTCCCTTGAGCCACAGGCGTCACCCAGCAACTTTACTTATTGCCGTTTGTTTAATCTTATCTACTAAATAGCATATGAAATGGTCCTGGAAGAAATGACATGAACAAAAAGAAAGTTAAGAATTTCACAAAATTAAAAATATATGTACAATGTCTAGAAATATTAAAAGTGGAAAGATAAAGTGGTAAAGAGACACTAAAGAACCTGACAAATTTTTGTGGTTTGTTATAAAACAATTTAAAACTTTTCTCCCATATTTAATTGGCCACTAAGTCTCCAAAGAGCTATTGATTCTCTCTAACTTAATTCTTATTTCTACTATCCTGGTTCCATGTCATTAACCTCTCTTATTCTCATCTAGTTGATGGTATCTGCTGTTTGGCCTCCTGAATTTCAGTTTGGATGCCATCCTGGATGTTCTCCACCCTGAAGGCAGAGTAATATTCATAAATTACAGACCCTCTCCTGCCCCTCCTCCATGAAAATCAGTCAATATTTTCTCCCCACAGCTCTTCAGGATAAAGTCCAAACAGTGTAGTCTCATTTGTACAGCCCTCCATAATCAGACTCTTTTCTTTTGATTTGCTTACATGGCAATGTATGCTTTGAGCAAATCAGCTATGTAATAGCCCAGACCTGCTATGGTCATGTGTGTCTCCATCTGCTTCCACTCACCACTCTTCTTGCGGGAGCTGAACTTTCCCTTGTTCTTTGTTTACACTGATGGTTCTCAAGAGGCGGTGGCAGTATCAGCACAGGGAACTATTAGAAATGCAAATTATCAGGTTTCCCCTCAGATCTACTGAGTCAGAAATTCTGGGGATGGGATCAGCAGTCCATAGATAAGGTCTGAGTATCTTAAGCTTGTATTTGTTATACTTGTATCACAGAGAAGCTAGACAGTGTGTGAAGAACCAGCACACATGGACAACTGCACTGCCTGCAGTTTAGCTCACCTGCGGCAGAAGTGAAGCCCATCAGGTCCCCTGTTCAAGCTAAAAAGGAAGTGCTCAGGGAGAGTAAATGGGTTATAAGCAGGGACCCCCATAGCTTGAGGAGTCAGACAAACATCATAGACACAGAGACTCACTGTCTCAAGGGTCAGGAGGTTGACTAGTCCCATCTCATCATTTCATTGAGGACAAATATGAGACCAGGAAAGGTAAAATGGATTACTCAGTGTCAGGCACATGGTCGGGGGAAAACTAAAACTGAGGTTCTGGAGGAGAAAAAGGTCCCATGGTTAAAAAAAAAAAAAAAGAGTCATCTAATGGTCACTGACACAGGCAAGTGCCTGGCTGGGCACCCCGGCAGAACGGGAAGCATGGCAGGTGCTGCTGGTAATAACTCAGTGCACTGACCCTACCTTGGAGGCACCTGCCAACAGGCGGAAGTGATGCTTCAGTTAGGCCCAGTTGGTTCTGACCAGGGCTGGAGGTAGGCAGCAGATGAGTCCAACAGAGCTAGGCAGTTGTCCTTTAAACAAGGTTGCAAATGTTACACATACAGATTTGTGTGTGTGTGTGTGTGTGTATGTGTGTGTGCAAACATTACTTGTAAAGGAATGAAACCTGTTATAAGAAACTAGGTTGCCACTTCGAAGATAGTAACCATGAAAAACAGGACACCTCCTGGAAATGTGAGTCTGTGCAGGTGTGTGTGCGTGTGTGTGACTATTTTGTCATATACAGTTATAGAGAGGGGTCCAAAAATGTGTGCATGGTTTAAGAAAGGAAAACACCCTATTAAAATTGAAATACTGTGGCTCAGTGGGTAGGGCACTGGCCCCATATACGGAGGGTGGAGGGTTCAAACCTTGCCCTGGCCAAACTGCAACAGAAAAATAGCTGGACGTTGTGGCAGGTGCCTGTAGTCCCAGCTGCTCGGGAGGCTTGTGTGATCACTTTGTTCCTGAGTCAGGCTTTCTGTCTCTGCTCACTTGCCTGGTTTTTACGGGGTGGGCCGTTTGTCCTCTCTGTCTGTCTACCTATCCCTCATTGACTTAGAATCGCCTAAGCCCAGGAGTTGGAGGTTGCTGTGAGCTGTGATAGCACAGCACTCTACTGAGGGTGATAAAGTGAGACTCTGTCTCTAATAAATAAATAAAATAAAATAAAATTGAAATACTCTTCTGCAATTACAAGAGATACAGATACAGGATCCAAGATAACAAATGTTATTGGTATATATTGACTATTACAATTTTAATGCAATGTTTTTTTTTCTTAAAATGTGCATACATTTTTTGACACCCTGTGTATGTGTATATGATTAGGAATATCGTTATAACTATATTATAATAGTTAAATTATATAGCATATGATAATTATAACATGAAAACCTTGGCTTATAGTATTTATAATTTTTAATAATAACATTAAAAACATAAGTAAAATATTATTGGGGAGAAAAATATTAAAGTAAACAAATTACTGCCCCCTTCCCTGGGCCCTTTCTGCTCAGAATAAGTCTCTTCTGAGGACTAGGCCCAGGATTCAGGAGAATCTGACAGCTGCTATCACTTCTTCGTCTTCATCACAGGTTGTCCATTTTCCATCCTCAGGAGGTCAGAGCTAATTTGCAGGACAACCTCAGCTCACCCTCCCAATGCTCGTCAGCTAGAACAGCCTGTTTGCTGCCTCCAGCCCCTCTGCAGTTTCTCTCTAGTGAGAGAGGAAGCCAGAGACATATGGTCTCAGCACAGACTTATTTGCCCAACGGGAAAAGAAAATTTTCTCTATGACAATTCAGCTACAGGAAACAGGGCTTTTCCTACCCCTTTGGTGCAATTCTGCCCTGATTCTAGGTAAGAGTTGTCATTTGTTTTCCATATACACTGTTAGCATACCTTAGGAAATAAATTTAGCTGAAAATTTATTGAGGCACAAATTGGTTAGCACCGTTGTTTGTTTCAATCTTCACATTCCATGGGCTGAAACACCACAGGGCAAAGGCAGTACAGGTTTGCACTTTGACCTTCACCTTCTGCCTCTCAGGAGTGCTTGAAACCCCATGAAATAGTATCTAGAGCTTCTAGAGCTTCTATGTCACACTATGCAAATATTTCGGGAGTTTGGTGACCTTAAAGTACTTTCTTCACTTGATGGGTGTGCATGATTCTTAAAAGATCCCTGAACTTCCAAGCTTCCTACCAATGACTCATATACCAGGGAAAATGTATATGAGGTCTGACAATTAAGTTTTCAAACACATCCTAGAAAAAGTGCTACATACCTCATTGCTGAATAACAGTCATGTTCAAAGTGCTCTCCTCGGGGAGCTACGCACAGAGGTCAGTGCCTCATCCACCCCTCAAAGCAATTTCAGGACACTTTCTGGAAGGGCCATCAGACCTTGTTGTCCTATTACCACTGATGTCTGAATGTCATCAAAATGTCACCTTTTCTATATTTCCTTTATCTTGAGGTAAAGAAAAAGTCATTGGGAGCCACATCAGGTGAGTGGGGAGGGTGTTCTAGTACAGTTGTTTGTTTACTGGCTAAAAACTCCCTTACCGACAGTGCCATGAAGGCTGGTAAATTGTCACAATGCAAGAGCCATGAGTTGTTGGCCAACATTTTCCGTTAAGATTTTCCTGTTTTCTCTATTGATGTCTACTTGGTCTGCTGTGCTTCTCACAGTTAGCCCAGGATTTTAAAGCACAATTCAATAGATTTTTGCAATGTTTTCATCAGTTCTGCTCATTCTGGCCTCGACCTCTCCTCATCAGTGAGACTTTCTCTCCCTTCACAAAAAAAAAAAAAAAAAAAAAAAAGTTAGGCTTGGCACCTGTAGCACAGTGGTTATGCCACCGGCCACATACACCGAGGGTGGTGGGTTCAAACCCAGACCAGGCCAGCCAAACAACAACAACAACAAGAAAAAAATAGGCCTGTGTTGTGGTGGGTGCTTGTAGTCCCAGCTACTTGGGAGGCTGAAGCAAGAGAACCGCTTAAGCCCAAAAGTTTGAGGTTGCTGTGAGCTGTGATGCCACGCACTCTACCGAGCGCAACATAGTCAGACTCTGTCTCAAAAAAAAAAAAAAAATCCATTTTTACGTGTACACTGCCACTTTCATGACATTACCCCCAAAAACTTGGACTGAGATATTCCTGATTTCACTTCCACTCTTGACAAGTTTAATAAAAAATTTACAAATGTTTGTTCATTGTTGTAATTCAAGCTCTGACATTTTCGCGCTGGCACACAAAAACACACAGCAACACAAATGCCACTCTGCAAGACGCCACCTCAACTCAACATGAGGACAGCTGTGAGACACTGACACACCCCGATCACAAAGTCACACCAAGTTACTTGTACAAAGTGCACGGTGGCAAGTTCACAAACTTAATTGTCAGACTTTGTACCCACGTCCACGCACATTAACAGAATGCCACTGGCCGTGTTTCTACAAAGGCCTTTTATTTTACGTGGTTACTACCTAAAAAGCAGTAACCTTTGTTGAGTTTAATCCATTGTGTTTTCTTACAAGTAGTGATGTGTTTGCTTTTTGAAATTTCTTTCCTGAACATTTGTAAAACAGTTTGCTACTTTCATTCTCCTTTCTGTCTTTTGTTCACGCCCCCCCCATTCCTCCCCAGCTCAATCTTGATTTCTCCCTTTACCCTTTAAAAGGTGATTTAACCGAAGCCTGTCCTTGGAACTAAAGAAGCAGAGTTGATGAGTGTGACCTGAACTATCTTAGACATGCCCTGACATATTTCATGTTGGACATTTCATCTTGACACCTCCTCTTCCTCCCTAGACAACAAGTCACCAAATTCACAAATTTTTCCTTTATCTATAGGATTGTGTAGGCCATGGTGAGGAAGCTGGATATTCTAAGAGTGGTAGGAAAGTGTTATTTGATTTCTAGCAGGAAATTGACATGATCTGAATTTCATATTTAAAAAAAAATCAATCAGGCTTTTAGGGACTACAAAAACAGGAGCAGAGAGACCAGTGAGAGGATTACTGCAATAATCATAGGGTCACGTGAGAGGGGGAGGGAAATGAATGGATTGGGGATATATTTTGCATGGAGCTATGAAGACACCTGTTAACAGCTTGGAAAGAGTGGGAAAGAGCATGGTAAGGAAAAGGGATGGGTCTAAGAAGATACCCCAGTTTGCTACTTGAGTAACCAAATGTTAGGGTTTCCCTTTGATGAGATGGGGTACAGAGAACTAGAAGTTTGGAGAGGGAAAGAAATCAGCAGTTTCTATTTTGGCTACATTATGTTTAACATGCTTACTGATCCCACCTACTCGGGAGGCTGAGGTAAGAGAATCACTTGAGCCTAAGAGTTTGAGGTTGCTGTGAGCTGTGATAACACAGCACTCTACCGGGGGCAAGAAAGTAAGACTCTCTCAACAAAAAAGGATGCCTACTGAACACACACTGTTTTAAATGGGAACATAAGACCTGAGAACCATGTCAGCTTAGAGCATCTAGCGAGAAATTTTCTATTGCAAAATGGAAACACTTGCTTTTGTCTTGGAGGCAAACCATCTCATTATTCAGAGAACATTTTATCAGAAGGACCATAAGATATGCAAATGTTCAGCCGAGATTTTTCTGGGTGCAGAGGTGTGAGAAGCTAAAATGTTATAAAAAGATATTTTATGGTGGGCAGAGTGGAATGCCTACAGATTGTTTCTTTTAGAGCAAGATTCTCTTTCCCAGTATAAATTTAAACTGACCTATACAGGTATATTACTTTCTTGGAAAATGTGTTTGTCTGTGGTAATAGTGTATGGATGAAGATTGAGCTATTTAAAGGAAATCAGGAATTGATATTCCCCCTAAAAATCAAAAAATAGCAAGGATTTGTAGACCAAAGAGTCTGCTTGAAAGTGAGAAATGATTGTAGAAGGAAAAGGAACCTGGCTTGGTAAAGTCTACCAGCCTTGGTCCCTTTGTCATACATTTCTAGAAAATAACACAAGACTTAGAGAAATATACTGGTGCTTCACTGTTGAGGTCCTTGGGATGTCTGCTGAAGAATACAACAGCAACTGGAAGGAATTCATTTAACAGCAACCATCCCCTAGGACTCCAAGAAATATATGGGAAAGAACTTTGCAAAAGACTAAAATTACTGCACTCAGGTGGGAGAGGTTTATGTTATTGTTCTTTACCAACAGTACCAGATATAACCAGCCAAGGAAGGCCAAAGGGTAAGACTTTATAATAGCTTTCTTAATGTTACATAATCATGTAAGTGTATGTGTGGCCAAGAAGAAGAATCAAATTGGATTCAGTTAGAATAACCCGGGGACTAACCAAGATTCCTTTTCTCAATTAAAAAAAAAATAGGGTTAGTGATGCCAAACTTCTAACCACCCTTAAAAAGATTAATAAGAAAATAATTTTAAAATGTTTGTCATCATGAGAAATAAAATAAAACAATAAAAAGCTATTAATGTCTTGTATCAGCTTGTATCAGTATCATATTTGTTTCATGACTAAACCTATAGGCTTTCATAAATATTCCACATATTTAAAATGAGTGTACATTCTGTAATAATTGGATTATCATTGCCTAATTGTCAATGTGGTTATGTTGATGGATAGTATTCCTGGAGGAACACTATGTCCTAATTTTCCATCACTTTTCTGTCAATTACTAAAAGAAAAATGTTAAAATGCCCAAATATGTTTGTGAAAGTGTATCTTTCTTCCTTATTTCTGTCAATATTTGTTCTGTATATATTGAAGTTATATAATTCAGTGGAGAAGCTTTTAAGATTTTTATGAATTATTAATTGACTTTTCATCATGATTTTACCCTTTTTATGTCTGATAAGACTCCTGTCTTGAGATCTGCTTTGATATGTAGATAGCCATAGGAACTTTTTTACAATTACACACGTCTTACAATGATACATATTTTTCTATCCATTTACTTAGAATTTGTAGGTGTCTTTATATTTAAAGTGTATGTGTGAACATCATGTGGTTGGGTCTTGCTTTTTTAAAATAATCAAACCAATCTCTTCCTTTTGGATGAAAAAGTGTTTTATCCATTTACATTTAATGTAAGTATGGCTATGGTTGCATTTAAGTCTCCAATATTATTGTTTGTTTTCTGTTTTACATCTCTGATCTTTATTGCTTTGTCCCTTATTTCCTGTTCATTTCCTATTTCCTATAGTCTTTAGGGTGAGTAGTATTTTTTATGTTGTTGTTGAGATGGAGTGTTACTTTCTTGTCCCAGTAGAGTGCTGTGTAGTCATAGCTCACAGCAACTTCAAATTGTTGGGCTCAAGTGATCATCTTGTCTTGGTTTCCCAAGTAGTTGGGACAACAGGCAGTCACCACAATGACCAGCTATTTTTTTTTATTTTTATTTTTATTTTTTTAAGAGATGGAGTTTCTCTCTTGCTCAGACTGGTCTCAAATTCGTGGAGCTAAAATGATCCACCCATCTTGGCCTCCCAGAGTGCTGGGATTATGGGCATGGGCTAAGCTACACCTTCTAGTATTATTTATATTGCTCTAGGAGTACATATATGCCGCCCTTAACTTGTCACAGTCTGCTTTGAGCACCAATACTTAGGGATTCAAAAGTAAGCAATAGTGCTTGCCCTTCAGGTGAGCAGAGGAGACAGACATATAAATAACAAGTACAGCAGAACTGCTCACTATTCAGGAGCCTTGCAGGCAGGCTGAAGACAGCTGCATCATTTGTTGGACTTCTGATGCTAATAATATTTCTTGGTTGCAAAGGTTTTTTCCTCTTGCATTATTGGATTTTGTATATTTTTAAAAACATCTTGACCTGTTTCTAACTGGATTTTGTTGAGTTATGAGAGTTATTTATAGAATCTAGGAGCAAGTGCTTTGTTGGGTATGTATTTCTAAAAGATTTTCTCTCAGTCTGTACCTTCCCTCTCATCCACTTCATAGGGTTTCCACGGAGCAAAAGTTTTTAATTTTCATGAATTCTTGTTGATTTTTTTTTTTTTTTTTTTTTGTTTTTGTGTGTGTTTTTTTTGTTTGATTTTATAAAACTTTGTAAATAAAAAGGACACTAAGATAATAGTGTTTAAGTTTTATATTGTTTTGTTTTATT
>CAUYPK010151456.1:0-28307 GCA_963574355.1 Loris lydekkerianus
GCATCCATCATAGCAAACATACTACAGTGGTAATAAGGAGACCTATAATGCTTTTGCTAAGGCCTTGAATGAAAATTAAATGCAACACAACTTGAACATTAAGAACAATGCATGACTTAACAATTATGAATTGGGCTGCAATAAACATTCTGGTGTAAATATCTTTGTTATAAAATGATTTTTGGTCCCTGGATATATACATAATAGAGGAATTGAAGGATCCAATGGCAGGTCTATTTTTAATAAATTGTGGTATATGTGCAACATGGAATATAATGCAGCCTTAAAAAAAGATGGAGGCTTTACCTCTTTCATGTTTACATGGATGGAGCTGGAACATATTCTTCTTAGCAAAGTATCTCACGAATGGAAGAAAAAGTATCCAATGTACTCAGCCCTACTATGAAACCAATTGATAAGCACCCACACTTCCATATGAAAGCTGTAACCCAAATGCAGTGCAAGATGAAGGGGAAAGAAGAGGGGGAGGGGAGGGAGGAGGCTGGGTAGAGGGAGGGGAATTGATGGGACCACACCTGTGGTGTATTTTACAAGGGTACATGTTAAATCTACTAAGTGTAGAATATAAATGTCTTAACACAATAACTAAGAAAATGTGGTGAAGGCTACGTTAACCAGTTTGATGAAAGTATTTCAAATTGTATATAAAACCAGCACCTTGTACCCCATAATTGCATTAATGTACACATCTCTGATTTAATTTTAAAAAAGAATAATACATATTTGCTCATTAGTCCAAATAAAAACATATTTTCTACAATTCAACTTCTAGGGCCTGAAAGTGAATTATTTAAAGCACTAGATCCCAAAGATTCTAGGTTGGAAAGTTTTAAAGTAGTTCACCAGTATGTCTGTATTTAAGTAGAAATAAAAGAAAACCAACCAGGAAAACTGATAAGACTGCCTGACACCACAACTGTGAATTAAAGCATGGGTCCTTTTAAAAAGGCCTACCTTGAAGATAAATCTTGACACAAGCTTTGGAGGAACTAAGGTGACTCTGAGCAGTGCAATAAATCACAACATGTAAAATTCCTTAAATAAAAATTTATTGACTTGAAAAAAACCATAAAAGTGATATTTGGTGGTCTGTGGGTTTTTGCAAGCAGGATTGTTGCTCAGATAACTTCCTTACCTCTCCACGTCAGCCTTGGTGTGCCTTTACCAGACCATCCCCTGGGCCTGGCTTAACTGATGCTTTTGGAAAATAGATTTTGATCTGTAAAAGACAGTTTTTCCAGATGTATGCTCAAGCTTTGGGAGGAAGAATTGGGAAAAAAGGAGCAACTGTAAGGGACTTCAGAGATTTCTTAAATAATTGCTTTAAATCTGGGGGGGGGGGGCGGTTAACGTCTAAGGGCTCTGTGGAGGTACCTGGGGAGGGCTGGGAGGCAGCCTTGGCAAAGTGCTGAGGGTCTGGGCTCAGGGTCTCTATGGGCTTCAGCCAGAAGAGTTCAATATGACCTTTTTTACACTTTGCAGTTGCAAATACTTTGGAAGAAAGGTTCAAAGTTTAAGGTTTAAAATCCTACATCATCATCTTATGATAATAATTCTTTTGTAAATAGCTGATTTTGAGTGTTTAGTATGTGAACGATACCATTAAAAGTGCTTAACATGCATTATCTAGTCCTTGCAGTAACTCTAAAAGATCCATACCAAGGAGAAAACTTAGGCATAGACGGTAAGCAACTTGGCCAATGCACACAGATGGCAAGTGCTGGAGTCTGGCGTGGAGCCCACACAATTGAGCATCACATAGTACTGAGGATGCAGAGGCCCAGAGAGAGGCAGGGGCTGTCCACAGGCCCCCCAAGGGGCTCAGGGGCAGAGACAGAAATGGAATCCAGCCCTCTGATCCTTCTCTGGTGTGTCTTCCTTCCGACATTCTCCTTCCCGCTCTCCTCCATCCTTTAGTGTGCCTTCTAGAACCGACTCACGAGAGGCTTTAAATAGACCATCCCTTGGATACCTAGCCTCAGTGCTCCCACACTGGGAGCAGTGAAGGAGATGAAGCTACAGCTGATCTGCTTCTGAGTCCCCTGTCTTGGATGTGGCAGTGGCTCTCTTGGCCTGGAGCCTTGCTTTCCACCCCCAGCTCCAGGTAAAGTGGAAGCTGCTCACAGTCTGTGTTCTGTCGGTCTGTCCAGCCTCACCTGCATACACTTTTGCTACTGCAGACATGTATGTGCCCTATTCCCCTGCCATGCTGTTCCCTCTGCTGGGAATGCCCTTCCCGCCTTCTCAGTCTGGCATACTCCTCCTCAGATGTCCCCTGTCCAGGGCCCTGAGCACCACATAATACTGAGGATGGGCCCTAATTAGGGCCCTGACTGCCCTTCTGAGCAGAATAGATCACATCCTCCACAGCACTCTCCATGTCACTGCACGAATTGCCCTGTACTACAAGCCCTGACTGACTTCATTTCCTTGATTAACGCAGGTGGCCCCATTTTTATTTTAGTATAATCCGGATAATAATTGCCATCCATGATTCTGGTTAATTTGGCAATATTTCTTTCTTCCTCAAGATACTGTTATTAAACTGATAAAATGTTGTGTAATTGGTATCACCTTAGGACCCAGGAAACAGGGATTTCTCTGTCTCCCTCCAGATGGCCAGCTCATCCTGGTTGGGGGCCATGACTCTGTGTCTCTGGTGGAACCAGGTGGGGTGGAGGGGGTTCATGGTACTCAGGAGCTGGATGGCACCCTTCATGCCCCAGTCTCTATGGGAGGCATCTTCCAGGCCCAGGAGAGCCTCGAGCCTTCTATCTATTGCACGTTTAGTTCATGCAACTGCCTCACGGTGTATTCCTTGCACAGAAACATGGCTAAGAAGAGCAGGCTTCTCCTTCCCCTTCTAATCTGGCACAAATGAGGTTGGCCTAGCTCAGTAGGAAGCATGTTAATCTCAGATTCTAAATCACATCGCACCCCATGCTCTGCCTCTAACCTTTACTCTGAGAAGTAGCCACAATAGCTAACCAGTCTCTAGCCCTTACCTCTCTTATTTTCTCTATTTCCAAGAGAACTTTCCAGCAGATCAGCAGAAAATGATAATTTTCTGTCCTTTGTGGCTCCAACCACCTCTTGTGGTCCTCCAACCTACATCTCCAATGGCAGTTGCCTGCCACGTCTCATCTTTGGGCCTCACCCCTATACAGAATTTATGAAGAGCTTAGACTTGACAGCATCATGTGAATCACAGGGAACTTTGCTTATCATTTTCCCTCTCCTAGCCTGTGGCAGGCATTGCTAAGCAATCACAGCATGCTTTCACTCAGAGTCCAACTCCGGCAGCCCCTATCAGGTGGGTTGACTCACAGGCTGGGTCATTTTTACAGTGGTAGGCTCAGATCCATCTAACAGAAGTTCTAATCACAAATCTTGTGGATCTATGGGTACAACATTCATACACCAAATTGTTTAGGACAGTCACAAATTTATGTAATTTTTAAATTGCTCTTCAATAAAAGAAATTTGTAAATTGGATAAGTAACTAAAAGTGCATGGATTTTGGGAGGAAATATTTGACCAACACTTGGACTCTGGGTTCAACAGGCACACTCTTTTGGGGTTTATTTTGTTTTGATTAAATCATAACTGTGTACAATGAAGCATGTATGGGGTTCAGTGTACTGATTTGATACACAATGTGAAATGTTTACATTGAACTGATTAACACAGCCATTACAATTATACACTTTTCTTAATAGTTTTGAAATGTGCCATTGCATCATGTATATTAGGTGAGGTCCCTCCAAATACCCTTCCTCCTCTCGCCTCCCCCTCCCCTTCCCTCTCTCTTCTCTTGCCTTCAACTTTATGGACTGTAGTTGTGCCTTAACATTTGTATGAATGTGTAGGTGATTATATATTGATTTCATAGTAGCATTGAGTACATTGGATATCCTTTTTTTTTTTTCCAATTCTTGAGATACTTTACTAAGAAGATGTTCCAGCTCCATCCAGCTAAACATAAAAGATGTGAAGTTTCCATCTTTTTATGGCTGCATAGTATTCCATGGTGTACATACACCACAATTCATTAATCCATTCATGAGTCAATGGGCACTTGGGCTGTTTCCAACAGGTACACTTTGAAGCAGAAAAATAGTTTACCAGGAATCTGGCCTTTCTATCAGGCTGTCTAAGTAAGGGAATGAGCGAATAGAACAGGTGGGATATTCCTTTATTTGTTCCTTTTATAAACATTTACTGGTGAGCACCTGCTACATGTCTGGCACTGCTCTAAGGGAAGGGGACTCATTGACACAATGGCATTCTATCTGCACACTACATTTAATCCATTATGGTTTCAGTTTTAATACAGTTCCCTTTATGTAACTAATTAGCCTTCAAAATCTGTGCTCTCCCTTTTTGAGTATAGCAGATGGAATCCTGAATCATTTGGTGGAGAAGAGCCATCCACTGACCAGAAATATCTCTTGTGTGAATGAGAAATAAATTTGTATTGTGTTTGAGCCTTCGTACACTGTGGGATCTTTCTGTTACAGAGGCTTGCACTGTCCTAACTAATACGATTTCTGTGTGAAGTCAGTCTCGTTGCTACATTGGCCCAGACATGTCTTTGTAGCTCCATTGCCTACCTTCAAAAAAGCTCTTGGATTTGGGTACCCAAAGGAAAGAGTTTTCTATGAGAGGGAATAAAAAGTTCAGATAAAATGAGCTTTCAAATTTTGAGACAAAAATTGTAATTCTTCCCTGAAGAATTCCCAAGCTTCATATTCCTTTCTGAGCAATCAATCTGGGTACTGGACAATATTTTAAGCAGCCAGAGCCTGGTTCAGTACCAACTAGTTGTGGCTCTCTAAAGGCAGAGTAACAACCACCTGGCAAAGAGAAATTAGCAAGTAATGGAAGCCCAGCTCCCAAGTTGGGTTAACGACATGAGTCAGAATGTCACGGAAATAAATATATCCCATTCATAAATTTTCCCCCATCCCAGTAAAGAGCTTTCAAAGTCATAAAGTCTGCATTAAGACAGAAGACCTACAATTGTCCAATTAGAGGTTTTATCCAGGAAAATACATATTTTTCAAAGACACTGTTGGGCCCCCAGGCAAGAAGTATGGCTGGAATGATTTGGCATGTTGGGCCTCTGGGTTTTATAGCACTTTCCACTTCAGTGGGACAGGACAGGGGCCTTTTCAGAGCCTCCTGCCCCCAAAGTGGAGTTCATGGGGAGCCTTGTGATGCCCAAAGCCAACCACTTCCAGGAGAACTCAGGAAAAGCTGGAATTACGTAAACCAGATCATTTGAGAGGGGAGTAAAAACCAACATGGGTTAAGTACTCACTATTTACTCCTAATGAGTGCCGGGTCCTGGTCTAAACACCTAACACATAGCCCTGCATTCTGTCTTTATTACTGCCGTGCAAGAAAGGGTCTCTTTTCCTCTTATCTTCCAGAAGAGACAAGTGGGGCCTAGAGGGATAAAACCATCATGCTCAAGGTCATATGGCTCAGTGAGTAACAGGACCAAGATTTGAACTCAGATCTTTCAGTTCTAAAATCCTTCTCCCTCTACACTCTGTTGCTATCTGCGATCCCAGGGGCCCTCACTCTCTATCTAGCCACTTGATAGTAGCAAGGATTGTGCTGGGAAACACTTGATAGCCACTTGATAGTAGCAAGGATTGTGCTGGGAAACACAAACAGATTAGATCAAATGTCATTGTGAGTGGGGACCGAGGAAGAGAACCAAACTTGGGGGAGAATCCCCAATGTTTGCTATGAACTGAGCTGCATATTTTACATAAATTTTCATGCTGAATCTTTATAAAAAGTCCTGCAAAATAAGTCTTGTTATATCCATTTGATAAGTGAGACAACTGAGCCTCAGAGAGGTTAAGAACTTTCCCGGGGTCATATAGCTCAGAAGTAGTGGAGAGTGTGTCAGGACAGAGCTCTTGCCTGGCAAGATTATGTTGGACACATAGAATTTACCCACCTATGGACATGTCATATGGCGTTTAATCTTGGGAGGGATTTCTTTTTTGTCATTCTACTCGTACATATTCCATTGGTAACTTCCCTCATAGTCCTGGATATTAAAATTTCACACTCACATTTACTTTCAGGAACCTCCTAGCTAAGTAACCTTGGGTGTGTCCTGCGACTTCTTACAGGGGAAATGGTTTCTGCTCTCTGGGACTCACCATCTAGACCAGGGCGTGGCAAAATTTTCCTCTAAAGAGCCAGCAAGTAGATAATTTGAGGTTTGGTGGCCATCCAGTCTTTATGTGGCTACCCAACCCTGCTATTGACAATACGTAAGTCCATGCCTATAGCCAGACCCCTGATCTAGATGGTCAAAATATTCCACAAACGTGCAGATCCTTTAGTATGAAGACCCCCCTCCCCAATCTAGGTGGTCAATATGTTCCACAAGTATTAGATTACCATTGTGTAAGGGCTACAAAGGGGAAGTGTCATGGAGAATGTATACCAGGAGGAACTGACTTCCTGGTTAATGGTGGCTTGGTCAAGGTCATGGCCTGAGTCAGGACTGGCCTGGGACCAAAGTCCAGCCCTCTTGTCCTCCCCCAGGACTCACCCCCAGCATGTGTGGCCTCCCTGGTCACCAGGGATTCTCCTCCAGAAGTTGATGTCTCTTTTAGAAGATCAATGATGATGGACAGCACTCAGACAGCCACCCAGGGGTCTACAGAGGCCTGGTTTAACCTCTGATGGGGGCTTCAGCTGGCAAATCTCTGGTTCATTACTCTCCAGCAGGGCCTGAATTGCAGCACCTTCTGGAAAGTGGTTTCAGCAGAACACACAGTGTTAATTTATGAAAATCTCAGCTTGTAAAAAGCTCAGCTCCCAGGCAGGCAGAGCCCGAGGAGGCAGAGGCGGGCTGCACCAGAGATGTGTGAACTGCTATTTGCTTCTCTTGCAGCCACAAAAGGAAATGCTGGCGAGGTCTTCAGAGAAGGGGTGGTTGGTGGGGAGGGGACACTGCTGGATTTAATAGCAGGAATACGAGTCATTTGTCTTATTGTAAAATAGATGTGTGTTTGGATGCAGAAAAGGCTCTGGATCCTTTCTTTCCTCCCCTTGCAGGCATGAAAAGCCTTGAGGAAAACAAAACGCTGCTGATTTTGAGTCTATTTTGGGCGCCTGTCGCTGATTATCTGTTTCCGAGGCCTGTGCCCACGCTGCCTCCTGGAAGAATGATTTTAACAAATTGAAGTGGAAATGAATGAGCATCTTGCTGCTGCTGCCATCAGAGCAGAAAGCGGCCCCCAAAGGCGAGGCCAGGTCCGCGACTGCCCCTGTCTTCCCTCCCTCTTCAGATGCCCACCCAGCCCACAGCCCCTGTCCACACGGTGCTGCTGGCACCCACATTGGGCTGCCCACCGTGCCAGGAAGCTATTTACCAAAGGAAATAACTCTGATAAAGGGGATAAAAATAGCCAGCAACAATGGAGAACATTTCGTTAAGAGATCTGTTGACAAGAGCGGAAATAGAGTTGTGAAAAAGATAGGTGGCGCAGGCCAGACCATGAATCCAGGGAGCCAGGAGAGCCCCAGCCCACAGGGATGGCTGCGCCCTGTGGAGGATCTTTGCTCTCTGTCAGCGGCTCCAGCCTTGTGGCATTTCACCCAACCTTTAGAAAAGGGAAGGAAGGGGAGATAGTGAGCTTCTTCACTGGACTGGTGTCTGAGAATGAGTATATGAAAAGCAACCCCAAGAAAGGAGCAGATAGAATGTACTTGACTTTTGGAGTCAAGTTCTAGCTCTGCCACTTACTAACACACCAACCTTGGACAAGCCACCTAACTTCTCTTGAGCTTCAGTTTCCTACGGCAAATAGCAGGGCAATGGTGATAATCCATGCACACTGTTTACCAAAGTGACATTATTCAGATCATAAAGTCTTTTACAAACATGGCTTAAGGACTTTCTGTGTGTGCCAGGCACTGTCCTGGGCACCCAGGGATTCCTTAATGGGAAAAACAAATTCCTGCTCTAAGATACTTTCATTCTTTAGTAAACACAGCAGAGAAAGAAGAGCTATCCTTACAAATATATAACCAGCACCCTAAATCAGCTAAATGGAAGGACCCCAGGACACTGTCCCCAGACCACAGCACATTCATTCCATTCAGTTCTGTGAGTCTACTGTGTGCTGCTGTGTAGGCTAAAGAGGGCATGATGAGAAAGGCTCAGAAAACTCTTTGGAAACAGGCAGCCTGGTAGAGAAGAGAGGGAGGCAAACAGATACATGTTAGTTAGCATGGAAAGGACCCTAATTGAGTTAGTTTTAAGAGCTCTCTTTTGGGCCTGGCACCTGTAACACAGTGCTTGCAGCGTTGGCCACGTACAACAAGGCTGGCGGGTTTGAACACAGCCTGGGCCTGCTAAACAACAATGACAACTGCAACAAAAGAAATAGCCAGGTGTTGTGGCGGGTACCTGTAGTCCCAGCTACTTGGGAGGCTGAGGCAAGAGAAATGTTTAAGCTGAAGAGTTAGAGGTTGCATTGAGCTGTGACACCATGGCATTCTACTAAGAGCGACAGTGAAACTCTGTCTCAAAAAACAAACAAAAAAACAAAAAGGAGCTCTCTTTTGGGAGCAGAAGATCTTTGAGATTTTTAGTCACTGGAGTGTATAAGACTTTACTACAAGCTAAGTCTATATAGGTTAATCATATTTGTACATCTGCATCAATTAATAAGCAGCAATGATATGGTGTAGCAATTTTAAAATAATATCCTCAAATCACTATCTCCATGCACCAAAATATTAATAATGGTTATGTCTGGATGGTGGAATTATGGTTGATTTTTATTTCTTCCCATATTTTCTACATAAAATGAGTGCATATTATTTTTGTAATAGAAAAACAAACAAATAAAACATGAGTAAGAAGAGAGTTGTCCCCAAATACCCTTCAGGGAGAGAGTCTTGATCTCTGGCCTTGAATTCTGTTAAGAGCCTCTCTGTGACTCCCGGAACCCATTGAGTCATCCAAAGTTTGAAGTAGCTTGAAAATAGGAGACTTTGCATCAGAATATGGCAAGGCTGCCCAGGCTCTGGCCAAGTGGGTCTGATCCTTCACCCCCCTATTCTGTGGGGGAGATGAGAGAGGAATGTGCTGACGTGGGTGGGGGTGTGGACAGAGAGGCACTCACTCCACAAATGACTGTGTGCCAAGGGCCCTTACACTCGGGTTTCAGCACTTGCTCTGCCATATTCTAGTGTGAGATGTTGGGTCGGTCATTCCCCTCCCTTGAGTTTCAGTTTCCCCATTCTACATGACTTAAAGAAGCTTTCTTGGACCACCTCAGGCTCAACTGGTCACCTGTCTTGTGAGTTCCCACATCTGCTCAGCCCTCGGTGTTACAATGGTCTCTGGGCAACTTGAGGGTAGGGAACATACCTTATCCACAGCTGTGACCCTCTTACCTCTGATGGTGCCTCCTACAGAATGAGCCTCAACACACATTTGTTGAATGAATGAATGTATGAATGAATGAGTTAATTAAATGCCAAGTTTGTGCTAGGCCCCGGAACTGCAGAGATAAATGACTATCCAAGGCTCACACTTAGTTGGAACTCACGCTCCCCAACACAGTAGAGATGATGGTCACCGTCTTAAAGGACTTACCGTGCAAAGAGAAATTAGAAGAATAGGAGGAGGAGAGGTGACTTCTCCCAGGGGTTTCTGAGAAGGAACTTGCATAGGAGGCAGAATCCCAACAGAACCTGGAAGAAGGAGTAGAGCTTAGAGCTTCCCTAGTGGGTACAGAGAGAAGGCAGGCAAAGGTGTGGAGTCAGGCAGGAGAGTGTACCCAGGGGGAAGAGGTGGGACAGAGAGTGTGGAGCCTCGGATGGGAGCCCAGGCAGCTTCAGGAGGAGGACTGCAGGGTATGGCTTCCTTCTCACTGCACTGGCAAGAGCAGGCGTCTCCCACCCAAGCTGGATGCCAGCCTTGCCCATCAGTCGTTCACCTGTTCATGAGAAGGGCTCTGCTCCACAATAGAATGAGTTTGGAGTTAATCAGTGCTCAGCCTGGTTTTTCACAAACAATTTCTCGAATTTAAACCAGCATCTGAGAGAAGGACCAGCTTTGGCAGGGTCCCTGAGGAATATGGACGTGGCTAACCTCTGCTAGATGTAACAAATTAACTGCAAACAGGACATCCTGAGAGCACCCAGGATCTTAATTCAGAGTAACCAACCCTTGGAGATGCAAGGTGACTGGCTGGTTTGGGCTGGGGAGCAAAGCTGTGGCTTTCTTAGAATGTGCAAGGACACTAGTTCAGTGCCACCATCTCAGGGTCTTTGCCTGTGCTGTTTCCTCAGCCTGGAAACCCTTCTCCCTGTTGAGTGAACTTGGCTGGGTCTGGTCTTCCAAGCCTTGGTTGAAATATTGTTTCCTTAGTGATACCTTTCCTGACTCTCTATCTAAAGTAGTTTTCTATCCCCCTAACCCTCACTTTCTATTATATCATTCTATTTTCTACTTCTCAAAAGGGTTATTTTATTTTGCATGTTTGTTTTTTTTCCTGCCTCTCTGCCTAACTCTAACTGGACGAAAGCTCCGTGGTAACAGGAACAGTACTCATAGCTGTGTTCCCAGTGCCTGGCACTTAGTAGGTGGTTAGTAAAAGGAGGGAATGGAATAGAAGGAAGGAAGAAAAGAAGGAAAAAGATGAGGCTTCTAATGTAATGTGTCCAGAATGGCTACTTCAGCACCCAGCCCTTCTGCCCTGGGAAGACAGTCATTCATGAAGACACAGGAAGCCTCCCAGGCAGGGCCAGGAGCAGGGGACACCCCGTGACCACACAGGACTGGATTCGGATGCTAAAGGAAGGATAAGGAAAGAAGAAGAGAAAATTATCCTGTACTGAACACCTACTGTTTGCCAGGCCTGTGGCTACAGAATGAAACCTCTCAGTTTATAGATGTGGAGACTAACTAATAATGAATAATAAACATAAACTAGCTAACATTGTTATGCATCTGGGCTGAGCATGATGCATATATTTTCCCCCAAAATTTGGGAGATAAGCATGACTACTGCCAACATTTCATAGGCAGGCGGATTCAGAGATGTTGAGTAACTTGCTCAATTTTACACAAGTAGCTGGTGGCAAAGATGGGATCACAACGTGTCTTTCTAACTCTTGTCCGATACCCTTTTTTGACAGAAAACACTCTTCAAGCTATCAGGATGGCAGACCCGCACCCTGTTATCCCAGGGAAGTTGGTGGAGGGAGCCCTGGCCAGGCCCTGGTTCTCAGCAGACCTTTCAGACAATCCCCAGTACCTCTCACAGCTGCTCCGACCCAGTTAATTAGCCTGCCACCCCCAAGCACTGAAAGCCTCTAGGGCCGCCTGACTCGAGCACTTGCCAACAGCCACCCCCACACACAGACAGGTGAGGAGGGATGGGCCTTCTGGCCCTGCAAAGCAGCCAGCTCAGAAACCACCCAGGGAGGCCTCCCTGCCAGCCTGGGGTGTAGGGGCCAGCAGGAAGAAGGCATCACTTTCTGTCCAGAAGGACACAGCACAGTCCTTTGTCTCTGCCACTTATAAGCTGGTGACCAGATAAGTTTCCTATTCTTTCCGAACCCTAGATTTCTCATCCATAGGCTATTGTGAAGATAAAATGAAATAACATATGTCAGGCCCTGCCCAAGGCTGGCACAGAGGAACAACTCAGGGAAGGTTAGTTTCTTCTACCGTGATCAATGTACCAGGTACATTTTAGAATGAATCAGAACCCACCAGCAAACCTTCCTTCCACCTACATACTCCTACGTGCAGCAAATGTTCATTGAGCCTGTACTATATGTCTGGCAGTGTTCTTGGCACATGGAGAAAAGGTAATGAACAAAGGGTCAAAACTCCTGACCTCAAAGACCTTCTAGTTGGTTCTCGGTGCTCCACAAAATAAGTAAATAAATAGCATGGCAAGTCAGATAATATACTGAGAAAAAAAAGGCAAGCCAAGAAATTAGATGCATGTGTGTGTGTGTTGTGTGTGTGTGAGTGGGTAGCTGGAATTTTAAATAGGGTGACCAGACACGAACTCACTGACAAGGTGACTTCTGAGAAAAGAAGTGGAGGGACGAAGGTAGATACTCTGGTATCTGAGGGTGGTCTTGTGTGTTGGGGGAACTTTCTAGGACAGGGAAACAGCAAGTTCACACCTGCAACACAGAGGGCTGACCCCTGAGCTCAAAGGCCAAGACAGAGTCCTCGCTACATTTCCAAGACAAAGCATTTCCCAAACAAGAAGTCAATGAGAAAATTAGATTTGGTAAAAATGCAATTTGTGGACAGTTTTTCAAAAGACATGATGTTGTTCCCTGTTGGTTCTGTGGTTTGCTGTTTCTGGGAAGCTGTCCTTGGCAAACTTCAGCATATTAACATAGATTTTTCTCCCCCAGATAATTATTCTAATTAATATCAGCAATAAGAAGAGTAATCTTGGTCATTTATTAGGCCCCCAGCACGTGCTAGGCACAATTCTGGAAATGTTTATATAGACAATTACCATTCTCATTTACAGGTGAGGAAAGTCAGGCACAGAAAGAGTAACCCTTTTAACCAAAGTCAGGCCATTCATAAGTTCAGAAGCTGGAGGTCACACTCAGGTGGCCTGGTACCAGTATCTATGTGTGGACCACCATGCTACCTATCTCGAAAACACCGAAGCAATTATTATTATTATTAACAAGAAGGGACTGTCCTGTGCTGTCCAAGCTTTCCTGCTCTTTCCCATAAGCCATGCTACTTCTGCAAAATACTTCAGAGATTGCTGTTTAATCTTTTGACCTGGGTCAAGTCCCTTTGTCAAAGATATAAAATGTAAAAGCAAAAATAGGTTTCAGATGGACTATGACAGCAAAGGGCTGACCAAAATCCCAATCTCTACTACAGAGGAGGGTGACTGAATAAGGAGTATGGTGCCAGGTCCCCAAGTCTCAGTTCCCCCATCTTCCCAACAAGAAGAGGATGAAAGGTTCTGGGGTCTCTTTCAGTCCCATGATTTTAGGGCTCAAAGACTAATATTAACCTTGGACTTAGACCTAAGCCATAGAGCACATTGCTAGGACTTTTGGTTTACACCCAGAAGGCAGCAGCCCGGGTGAGCTGGCTGTGCCACTGGGTCCCAATACCTAAGTTCATGGCTTGGGCCAAAGGAACATGGGCCCCCTCTGCAGCCCTTGTGTCTGTCAGTGTTGTCACTGAGGGCTAGGTCCTTCCACCTGCCAGTCTGGCGGCTGCTCCCAACACAGTGAGTGCTTGCAGCATTGGGAAAGACAAGACCTATGGCAGCCTCCCCTCTTCTCTGCCTTTCTGTCTCTGAGCTTCCTGTTTTGTAACCTCCTAACGTATCTTATCTTCAGCCTTTGGGAATGCTGACTTCCAGTGGGAAGAAAACATAATCACAATAAATGATGGTAAAGGCACCATTTACTGACAGCCTTCTCTGTGCTGCATTTTTTTTCTAATTTCTTTTTTTTTTATTGTTTAGGATTCATTGAGGGTACAAAGAATTAGGTCACACTGATTGCATTTGTTAGATAAAGTCCCTCTTATAATTGTGTCCTGCCCCCAAGAGGTGTGCCATGCACCGTGATCCCCCTCCCCCTCCCTCCTCCCTTCTCCCCACTCCCCCCATGCCACCCCTTATATTAGCTCATCTACTGCCTTTGTATTAGAATTGAGTACACTGAATTCTTGCTTCTCCATTCCTGTGATGCTTTACTAAGAAGAATGTGTTCCAACTCCATCCAGTTAATACAAAAGATGTAAAGTCTCCATCTTTTTTAATGGCTGAATAGTTTTCCATACATATACCACAGTTTGTTAATCCATTCCTAGATTGGTGGGCATTTACGTTGTTTCCACAATTTGGTGATTGTAAATTGAGCTGCGATAAACAGTCTAGTGCAAATGTCCTTATGATAAAAGGACTTTTTAAAATTGAAGTCAAATTGACATGATTTAACTTTAACCATTTTTAAAGTGTTCAATTCAGTGCTACGTAGGGCGTCACGGTGTTGCGCAACCATCACTTCCATCCAGTTCAAAAGCATTTTCATCACCCCCAAAAGAATCACCCTTAAGAAGTCACTCTCAAGTTTCGCCCTTTCCTCCACTTCTGGGAACCACTAATCTGCTTTCTGACTCCCATGGATATTCCTCTTCTGGGTATTTTGTATAAATGGCATCACGTCATATGTAGTCTTAGCATCTGGCGTCTTTCACTTAGCATGATGTTTCCAAGGTTCATCTGTGTTGTACCATTTATAGCCCTTCATTGCTTTTTTACTGCTGAATAATATTCCATTATATGAATAAAATAAAATAAAACAAACTTCTTTTGTTTATTCATTCACCTGTTGATAGACATTCAGGTTGTTTCTGCTTTTTGGCTATTGTGATCGGTGCTGCTCCAAACATTAACATCCAAGTTTTTAAAGTTTTGAATATTTGTTTGCCATCCTTTTGGATATACTCCTAAGAGTGAAATTTCTGGATCGAATGGTATAATAATCTTGTGTTTAATTTTGACATACCATGAACCATTGTCCACAGTGGCTGCACCATTTCCCATTCCCACCAGTCTCGTATGAAGGTTCCAATTTCTCCATGTTCTCACAAATACTTGTTATTTTTAATTTTTAAAACTGTTAACAGCCATCCTACTGTGAGTGAAGTGGTATCTCATTGTGGTTAGACTTGCTTTTCCCTAATGACTAATGATTTAAGCATCTTTTCATGTGCTCCCTGGCTATTTATATATCTTCTTTGGAGAAATGTCTATTCAAGTCTTTGCCCTACTTTTTAATTGGTTTATTTATTTTAATGGGGTCTTTTCATTTCTGAGCTCTTTGTACAGTCTGTTGAGGTTCTTTATGTATTTTGGACACTAGATCTTATCAGACACATGATTTACATATATCTTCTCCCATTCTATAAGATGTTCTTTGATGTAGAAAAGATTTTTAATTTTGATAGAGTCCAATTTATCATTTTTTTTTTTTTGGTTTGTTTTGTTCCTTATGGGTTTAACATTACATCTAAATCCATTGCTAAATCCAAGGTCATAAAGATTTACCTCCAGGTTTTTTCTTATAAGTTTTGTGCTATGTGTTTTACATTTAATCTTCCTGACATCCTCTGGATAGATTCCACCCTCATCCTCATCCTCATCCTCATCATGCAATGAGGAAATTGAATGTTAGGGAGGTTAAGTCACCTGCTGGACAACCCACAGCCTGGGCAGATCAGAGACAGGGGGTGAACCTGAGTCTTCAGCTCAGGTGTCCAAGACACCTGCCATTCAGCCTCTCCAGATCTGCCTCTGACTGCTCATTATCCTCTCATCTTCAACAATGCAGACAGCTATTTCACAAACAAAAGGCTGGCCGAAGAGTTTGCAGGGAAGGATGGAAGGCTTGTGGATTTCCACAAGGAGTAATTCTGCTGTCCTGGAGGAACACCCTGGTGACAGCAGCCACCAAGTTGAATCCAAAGGGAAAAGTCATTTTTACATCCCAGTTTAGTTCTTCGGTGAACTTTGTTTTTGAGTTTTAGAATTTTCCTTCCTTATAGAACAGCAACTCAAGGACACTGTGACAACCTCTGTAAGCCATTGAATTTTATAACTCCCCATGCTGCAGTAGGTAGGGGCAATTCTCTCTCCCCAAGAAGCATTGCATGGTGATCAGTTCCTCCCATCCCAGCTCATTCCTCACAGGAGAGGGGAAGATGTAGCTATCTAGGTCTGTGTTCCTTGCCTTTGAGTGATAGCACATATTCACTTACTGAGGTCGGTGCTGTGAGGGCTGCTGAAATAAGCTTTGCCAGTAGCACACAGGCCAGTACTGAGAAGAGAAACACCTGCCACAGTACGAGACAGGAGGGACCCCAGGAGAGACAGAGATGGGTGTTAGGAATCTGATGTGGAAAGAACCCTTTATTCACCAAAAAAAAGATACAGGTTTCCTCACATGCTGGACACTCCTTTAGATCTTGAGCATAGGGCAGTGAGCAGACCGGCCAGGTCCTTGCCCTTAGTAATTTTCATTCTAGTGGGGAAGAAGGACAGTAGACAATAAATCGTCTTGGGATGGGATCAGGAAGAGGCAGCATTTGAACTGGGTGCTGAAAATGGGTAAGACGTTAATTAATGCATAGAGAAGGAAGGGGAACCACACCCAGACTAAGAGAAATGTATGAACAAAGGGAGGGAGGGATACAACTCCTTGGCATCTTGCAGTTACGTTTGCTATTTTTTCTTTGATTATAAATCACTTTTATAAATTTCAAAAGTACAAAACAAGAAAAAATGTCATCCACAATCCCATCACCCAGGGACAAGCACTAATTTCACAACCATGCAGAAGCTGAAACCATTTGATTTCTCTGAGGTTCCAGACCCCAGCACACCTTGCCCAGCACCTGAAAAGCATGTTTGGTGACTAGAACTTTGCTTTCTTACAATGCTGCCTGCCAAACAGAAGGTGCTCAGAGGACATGAGGCAGTGCATCTGAAATGAAAGTTAATGACTTTGGTCAACCCCAGTTCTCCTAATCAGATTCACTCAGATTGGAAGAAGGACCTCACCTTCACATTCCCAGAGAGTGGTGGGGATGCACAGGTGATATCGGGAATGTAGCCTTGGCTCTGAGACCTGGAGCCCAGCACAGACCTGGGTTCTGAGACCTGGCTTGGCCTCACATAACTGTGACCTTGAGCCGGTACTCACTCTCTTCACACCCCTGCTTCTTCATCAGGTGACTCAGGAACCAGGACTAGATTTGCCTGGGATGTGTTTTCATAAGAACTAAATGAGATTAAGTATGTGAACTGTTTAGTAGGATCTGACATAGTGCTCAAGAAAAGATCACATTTTCTGCCAGGCACCACTCATGCCAATAATCCTAACACTCTGGGAGCCTGAGATGGTGAATTTCTTGAGCTCAGGTATTCAAGACCAGCCTGAGAAAGAGCAATCTCTACTAAAAAATAGAAAAATTAGCCAGGCAAGTGCTTGTGGTCCTGGCTACTTGGGAGGCTGAGGCAGGAGGATCACGTGATCCCAGGAGTTTGAAGTTGCTGTGAGCTATGATGTCATCATACTCCCAAGGGTGTTCTGGCTACAGAGTGGTGGAAAACTCCACAGACTGGAGGTTGAGGTGTGTGTGTGTGGAGGGGTAGAAAACCTAGAACTGATGACCTGCTGAGCCACTTACTCGATGTATGACCTTGGGAAAATTACTCAACCTTTCTGGGCATGAAAACATTATAGAGATAAATCTGCATGATGACTTCAGGGGGCCATATTTATATGTATGGGTTCAAAAGCATGCATGGAAAGGCCCAGCTCTGCTGCCTGGTAGGCACCTCCTGCAGGATCACCATTTAGGGCCATCTACATGTCCCCATCACAGCCCTGACCTTTGCGACCCTTGCCCAGGCTGAATCACTCGCCATCTTTCTTCCTTTGACTGCAAGAAGCCCATGGTCAAAGTGAAAAGAACCAGGTGTGCCTGGCCATCCTGTCCCCAGCAACGGCTGAATGTTTAAGAAAGGAGAAAAAGAAATATCTGTGAAGCTGTCAACAGGGAAATTCTGGACAGAAATATTTACTTTGCAGGGATAAATATTACAGAAACAACCTTCTGTCATTCAGTCTCTGGTATGAGGTAGATTTCTCTTACCAGGAAGGTGTCTTCACTGCCGCAAAAGCAACAACAGCAGATAGCGTACACCTTTTTCATAAGTAACAAAATACACGTGCCTCTGTAATACCTGGGAAATTCTGTCTCACAGGCAACAGTGAATAAAGTGGATTCTCTGTCTCCTGCTCACCTTTTCTACTGCACAAACTGCCTGGGCAACCAGCAGTTCTGAAATATCTGTATTCACGAACAGTAGTACCAGGGGTAGGCCATGTGTCACAAGCTATATTGGTTCCTGTCTCTCAGGCACAAGGGTGGCTGCCGAAATGAAGGAGGGATCTCAGTGAAAATTGATCCAGATGCTGTTCACCAAACTCCTCAAGTTCATGGATAACTTCAAGGTTAAGCGCGAAATTCAGCCACCCTCTCCTTTTGACTCTGAGAGATCTTTACAGACCAGAGTTCATTTCCTGCCTGTAACAACTGTAAATTAAAGTGACTACCTGGCTAGCTCTTAGATGAGGACGTGGCCTGAGGTTCTGCAATCTGTCCAGAAGTAGCAGGCACAGTCCGGCTACATCAGAATGCACCAGTGCTAACTGGAGCAAGCCTGGTGTTCCAGAAAGACAAACACAAAGCCACAAGTTCTTCTTCAGCTGCCATTGATACCAGGCCATGCTGTGCATTTCGTGGGTAGACGGAAGATTGAAATGCTCCACCGTGTTGCATATATCGCGTGACACGGTCTTTGAAAAGCACATCTCACTGGGTGCGTACACATTTGCATGGTTTATTTTAATAGCAGATTCAAAACAGGGAGTGGACTGAAGTAGTCATTTTACTGGCATTAATTTCTGTAGGAAAAATGAATGGCTTTCAATTTGTCACTGTAGGAAAATAAATCCAATTTGAGCCTGTTTGAGATAACTATGAAAGGGGTGGGGAGGGGAGTGGGCTCCTTCAGTGATGAGGGCAGCTCATCTGACTCGTGGGTGCCTAGGAGCAGAGTTCTGACTCGGTGTTCTGACTCGTGGGTGCCTAGGAGCAGAGCCTAGGAAGGAATCTGGGCTTTTGAGACTGGTGATTACAAGGAAATCTAAAGTTGGGAATGTGACCAAGCCACATTTGCAGCTCTCACCAAAGGATTTCTGGGTTAGGAGGGAGGAGGGAGGAGGGGATTCTAATTGGGGAACAAATGGCAATTTTTATAATTTGAGAGGGTGGGGAAAGAGAATAGTACTTCTTAGGGTTTTGAGGGAATATGGATTAGAAGGAAAAGTGTGGTCTTCAGGCTCCAACACTGGGGTTTATAAGTTTGGCTGATGTAGATTTAAATGGATGTGAAATGACCTCTCTACAGCCCAGCAATGTACTAGGTCACAATTGGCAGGACATGTCATTATTTTCCTTGTCACTCACTAGCTGTGTGGCTCCCACAAACCACCTGACCTCTTCAAGCTCATGTTTCACCGCTGAATAGCACATAGTAGGTACTCAAGCAGTGGTTGGTTTCCCCATCACTTGATTCAGAGGGAATGGCAGAAAGAGAATTGGCCCTGGACTCAGGATTAAAGAACAGGTCTGGACATCCTCACATCCCGCCCCTCACCCCCACTCTTGCTAAAGCTTTAGGGGGTAGAGGAAGGGCACCTAATATAGTTCTGTTCCTTCAAATGGAAAAAAACAGGAGGCCCATATTAGAGCTCTGCCAAAGTCTCCTTAGAAAGCCCAGCGGGCAGCACACTGCTGAGGGCCTGCCAGGGCCAGACTGGGTGGTGGAAATAAAATCAACAGCTAATGAGGTATGTTCCGAGGCCTCTGGGGAGACTGGCATAGGGCCAGGTCAGGGTGTCACTTTTTGAGCAATTAGAGGAAAAGCAGCCTTCTGTCTTGTGAACACTTCGAAATATTCCTGTCTACAGCGGAGGAAAGATTTGAGAACGTTGATTCCAGCGTGAACCCAGTTCCCCCAGAGACCTCCATATGCTGTGCTTTGGAACCCAGTTCCACCCTCAAGGGATCTGGACACTCTGTGCTCTGAAGTGTGTGTTCATGCCTCCCCCTGCTGGTAGACATTGTCACTGCACCCCCAAGACCCTTTCCACAGAATAGGGGCCAGGCTTCTTACACCTGCTAATCTCCCCTGGAGGGTTGGGGGCGGAGCTTAAGTGGGAGATCAGATCCTGGCTCCCCCAGGACGCCTAACTCCATGTGAACTGATGAAAATAGGGATTGCTTCTAAAGAATGATATCATACTAACAGCTAATATTTGTTCAGTGTTTGCTTAATTTATTTGCTTTAATTAATTCACTTAATATTTATTTGTAAGGTGCCAAGCTCTATACCAAGCATTTTACCTGCTTTACCCTTCTTAACTGTTTCAATAACCTATGAGGTAGTTATTAGTATCACTCTCCCCATGTTACAGACAAGGACCGGAAGCGCAGGCGTGCCCAAGTTCATACATTTGGTAACTGGCAGAGTCTGGGTTTGACTTTATGTTCTCAGTGTTCCATGAAAGTGGTGGTTCTCCAAGCTGTGTGAATTGCCTGGGATACATTTAAAAATTCCCCACAGATCCTGGATTCAGTGGGTCTTGGTAAAGCCCAGGAATCTATGTGTTAACAAGCACCTTGGTAAAGCCTTCCTTTCTTTCTTTCTTTCTTTCTTTCTTTCTTTCTTTCTTTCTTTCTTTCTTTCTTTCTTTTTTGAGACAGTCTCACTTTGTCACCCCTGGTAGAGTGCTCTGGCATCATAGCTCACAGCAACCTCTAACTCTTGGGCTCAAGCAATTCTCATGCCTCAGCCTCCCAAGCAGCTGGGACTATAGGCTCCCGCTACAATGCATGGCTGTTTTTAGAGATGGGGTCTCACTCTAGCTCAGGCTGGTCTTGAACTCGTGAGCTCAGGCTATCTGCCCACCTTGGCCTCTCAAAGTGCTGGGATTACAGTCATGAGCCAGCACCTGGCCACACATTGGTGAATTCTGACGCAGCTAGTTAGTGAATGCTACTCCAGGCTGCACTGTGGGACGGCAGGCTGTGTCTCCATCCAAGAGCTCAAATACCAACCAACTGGGTCATTTTAATTTACAGATGTTTCAGGCAGGAAATCAACTCTGTCCTATAAAAGTCACTCTGTTCAAAAACAGACCATGATTAAATCCCATTTCAGCCTCAAGTTCATCCATAAAATCCACCCAGACTGTGATGGAACTCGGACTCCAGAGTCCTGGTACCCAAGGTTACCAGAGAGCCACGTGTGAGGGGAGGGATTGGAGAAGAAAGGGACAGCTGAGGGGGAGGGGGAGGGGAAGAGGCAGGCTTGGGAACATCACTTCTCCCTAGTCTTGGTTCATCCATCTAAGCAATGAGAAGATTTCAGATGATCCCTAAATTCTAAATATTCTATCTGCCCACACTCCAAACTTTAGTAGCTCTTTTGGTTTCCTGAGAGATCTCCCAGCAATTAAACTTAGCTATCCAGTGTCTCAGGTTCTGCTCTCTGAGGGATCCAGATGTTAATTATGGCTTTGCCATCAATGCACTTACTTACTACCATTTCTAGGTAGCTAAGATGTTGTAGCAGGGCTTACTTCAAGTTTTAAATGTGACATTATTTTAGGACCCATGGATAACTCAGTGGATTAGATGGATGGTCAGGTATTAGGTAGGTGGTCAGATGAGTGGTCAAGGGGTTCTTGACACCCTACTAATCATACCATCAATGTACATGGTTGGCCCTGAGTGGAAACTTGTTTACGAAGCTGCCAATGCAGATCAATAGACCAGGAGACACACAGTCTGGGCTCTAACCTGAGAACTATTGCTGTGGTTCTGGGTAATCCCTGTTAACTCAGAGCATCTGTTCCTTTCTTTGCAAATGAGGCATTAGGCTTTGCTGTACTTGGTCCCTTTCTTCCTGGATCCTGAGCTGTATTAGATCAGCCAGCTTTGGGAAGGCCAAATGTTAGAAGTCCTAATTCCTACTTAATCATCTTAGAATTCTATCCTATTGGTGACTTTAGTGCCTGAGCCCCACCCAAACTTCCAATGCCACCAAACCTTGAAGTTGTAAAAAAGCAAACTGAGCAAGGGTCAAAAAGCTTAAGTGAAGAACCAGCCCCTGTCTCAAAGAGGGTGGTTATTATAAAGATTTTGTGCTAAAGGATACCTGGGGCCCCCAGAGATGTCCCAAAATCTTATGGGGAGGCCCCAGGGGTCACTCTGGTAGTAACAAGGCTTTGTACTTTTCAAAAGCAGATTGATCTACCTTCAAAAGAGTTGGGCATAATAACTTGGCTGCTGTTATGATTTGCCCCATAAAGAGGTGCTATATTTCCTGTATACGGATGTTGTGAGTATAAATGAGACAACAGAGATCACATTTGGCACAGTCGAAGCTCCATAATTATCCATTGTTGTGGTGATTTTGTTATTTTTATTACCTCTATAAGGACATCTGTAAAATGGATATACTTTTACTACAGTTGGAAAATGGAATGAATGAAATCTTGGAAGCTTGATGCATGCATCGCTATCTGTAGAAAGGTTAGCACAGACTGAAGGCGAGGGTGGGCAGGCAGGAAGGAAATCCTGGAGTGGAGACATGTCGGAGACCTCAGCTCACATCTCCCAGAGCCCCCTTCTGGCTCTCCGGGGACAGCAGCATGGGGCAATGGAGAAGGATTTCTAGTTAGCCAGGGCCCCAAGCCAAACCCGACTCAGCCGGACTTATAGGCTGTGGGGTCTTGGCCAAGTCGCTTAACTTCTCTGAGCCACAAAAGGGGTTAAAACAAGGTGTAGGACATGGGGCCCATTAAGGAAATTCATTCCAAAGAGAAGGAAAGAAGAGAAATCTTAGGAAGTAGAAATCTTAGCAAGGGCTTTAGACAGCAGTGGCCTATGGAATTTTGGGTTCCTGGCAATTTAACTTAGATCTCAGGGACTTGCCTAACATATATGTAAATTATACAGGGCACTGCAGATAATCCAGTAATTTACAGATGTCTGTAATAAGAGGTGCTCACCCAGTGTTTGCTGACTCACAGAAGGAGAAATTCACTCAAGTTATTACAATTGATGAAAGCAAAGGTCAGTCTCAAAAGGCCTTTGCCAAAAACCGTGGATTTCTGAACTTCATATATATAATGTCAGGATTGAGCCCAGCAAGTGCGAGGCCCAGACACTTTCCTGGCTTTCCCAAAATAACATATTCATAGGTCCAGCACCACCCTCACCCCTGGAGTTCCACCTGACTTGCCACTACTGATTAGGAGCATCTACACCCAAACAGCTGGTTTTACAACAGTTGTACTGTCACATGAATAGAATTAGTCATGGTTTTGGTGAAAGTTAACAATTAAAGGAAAAAAAAAACCCAAAACAAAACAAAACACACCCTTTCTGTCTGTTATCTTCTATCAGAAATTCTTCTTTCTGACCTTAGAGACCTAAGCTGAAATTCAGAATTGGAAGGAACAGTTGAGGTCATCCACCCCAGAATTGGCCAGAGGTATTCAGCAGACCACTAGTCTGAATGGGGAAAAAAGGGGTCTGAGGGCAGAGAAGTTGGGAAAACACTGCACATATATCCTTTCCTGCACTTTGAAATTCACTATGCGGCTGGGCATTTTAAAGGCTCTGAGGAATCCTGCATAAAGAAACTTGTTTAACTCTGTTTAAGCAGAGAGTTTCAAACTTAACTTTGAAGCCTTGCTCTCAAGGCACCCCTCCCCCTGTAATATTCATTTGCATAAACATTTCTTCTGTCTGATACTTTTCATTCATTCCTAGTGTAGCCCTGGCTCCTGAAATCACTTGAATATGTAACTGGTGTCCTAGTCCAGACACTTGGAAAGACAGAGTGACTCACCCAAGGCCACACAGCTAATTCTTCTTAATAGTAAAACAACTCCAATATTTATATAATCAAACAGCCAATATCTATATAGCCCTTTAAAGATTTCTATGAACTTATATTCCTTCCCAGTATGTCATTGTAACACACATGGCAGCAGCTGCTGATGTTGCTAAGGCACACTTCATTCTGTCAGGGCCCTTCCAGGGATTCCCCGGTTGAGCTTCACAGCAACCTCGGTTCATTATAGAGATGAAGACACTGAGGCTTAAAGACCCTGATTAAAATGACCACAATCACAGCTGGCAAGTAGCAGAGCCAAGATCTGAACCCAGAAAGGTTGACTCCAAAGCCATCCTCACCCCCACCCCCACCCCCACTGACAACTTGTTTTCCTGCAAACAGGAAGCAGATGATAATCTGGGAACCACAGGGTTTTCCTAAAGCTTGTGATTAGCTATCAGCTTTCTCAGGAAGCACATCCTTGCTTTTTTTTTTTTTTTTTTTTTAAAGGGAGCAATAACCATAGGAGGCCAAAACATCAAAAAATGGAAGCTCTTTTACATCGATTCTGAGCAAAGCAATGAAAATAGCTTCAACAAAAAGCTAATTAGAAAGTCATAACTTGGAAAATCACCAAATGCAATTCTGATGAGGATCAAATTTAATAAAGGCACAGCTTCTGCTTCCTGCAGCCAGAGTGCAGCGGGCACGTGAGGGGAATGGTGAAGGGAGAGTCAGTGGGAGAAGTGGGGACTCCAGGTACAGCAGGTAGTGCTCAAGGGCTGTCTGTCTGTCCACCTTCCCAAAGGCAGGAGGGCTCAGGGGCGGGCAGTTTACCGAGCAGGGCACTCTGGGGACTCACCAGAAGAGACAGCATGAAAGCTGGACTGGCCCTGGAGAACAGAGGGGAACAGAAGCTTCCACAGAGAGTTTCTCCCTGTCTCCAAACTCCTTCCACGCAACAAGGTTTTTGGGAGTTCCCTTACTGAGCAGATGAGAATGGCTTGTCATTCACATCAATGGCCTCTTCCCCAAGGCTCAAAACTGACTATTGCCTGTGGGGTAAGCTCTGGGCCTCCTCCTGTCATCCACCCTCAGCCACCCTAACTTCATCACCAGTGCCAGAAAGGGTGAACATGAATCCAGAGTCTGCCACCAGGAGACAAATTCAGAACACAGGAGGTTCAAATTAAACTCTCAAAATAATTCATGCTCCCATAACGCTTTATAGGTTTTAAGATGCTTTCGTGGGCATTTTCTTACTTCGTCTGTGCAATAATTCTATGTGGTAGTTGTCATTATTTTACCCACTTGACCTGACATGAGGAAAACAAGGCTCTGAAAGGTTAAATGACTTGGCCAAGGGCACCTGGCTTACAGTGATGGTGTGATGGGTGAACGGGCTTTAATTACGACAGACTGGAGAACATCTTTTGTGTTTACCTGGTTGGAACTGAAATGCAGTCTTCTTAGTAAAGTATGTCAAGAATGGGGAAAAAAGTATCTAATGTACTCAATACTAATATGAAAACAATATATAAACAATTGTATGCCCACGAGAAAGAAAAATCACAAGTACAGTCTAGGGAGGGGGAGGGCAGGGAGGGAGGAGGGGAGAGGAGCGAGAGGGGAGGGGGGAGGAAGGAGGATGATTGGTGGGTTCTCGCCTAATGTGCACAATGTGAAGGTGTTCGGCACACCCCCCTGGGTGAGGGCTCAGCTACAATTTGAACTTCACCTTAGAAGTGAAAACAGTGTAACCTAAACACTTATACCCTCATACTAACCTGAAATAAAAAACAAAAACTAAAACCAAACAAACTAAAAACAAAAAAGAAAGATGTGCTAAAATTCCTGCTCTGTCCTTGCTGGCCATGTGATCTTGGGAGAATGTCTGTGGTAGCTCTGAAAGCAGCTACCATTTATGGGACACTTTCTGTGTGCCAGGCAGTACACTGTATACACGTATACTGTAAGTATAGATTACTTACAAGATGGCTACCAATACTTCCTCACATCCTTGTATGTGTAACTCACTAGTCCCATCAAGAGAGGAAGCTGATTTCTCTTTTCCTCGAATGTGAGCTGGCTTTGTAACTCACTTTGACTTACCTAATGTGGTGGAGGTTCATGCAGCTCCCAGGCTAGGCAGTAAGAGGCTGGTAACTTCTTTCACTCTCTTGGAGTCCTGAGCCAACATGTAAAAACTTTCTGACTACCCTGCTGGGGAGAGAGACCCAGACAGCCCCTAGCTGAGGTGCCATGCATTTGAGGAAGACCTCTTGGGTCATCCAGGCCCATTTGAGGTGCCAACACCTCATGAAGAAGAAAGTTCCAGGGCCTCTGAGCCCTGCCCTAATTGCAGAATCGTGAGCAAATACAAAGTTGATGTTTAGGGATGGTTGGCTTTGCAGCAATAGGTAACTGAAAGAATGTCTAATTTGTATTAATTAATTTAGTCCTCATATCAACCCTATGGAGAAACTGAGGCACACAAAACTTAAATTGCATACCCAATATATAGCACGTCTGATTTTAAACATACGTAGGCTAATTCTCCAGCCGTGTTTATATGCACCATGTTATACCTTTGTAAAAGAAGCAATACCTCTTAGGGTTATTATAGCTTGTCCCTTCCCAATGTGGCCCTACAGGAGCATCCCCTCTTCCAAATGGCTGCCCCACATGTGCTCTTGTGATTATTAAACAGACCAAGAGCTCCTATGTAATTCTGGCTCGATGCTGCGCCCAAGTGGCTTGTCCAGCCTTCTCACCTTGGGCACATCTCTGGCTGCAGGAATGCTGTTTGAGAATCTAGCCTGCCTTCAGGAGCCCTCTTGACCCCACCCCATGTTTTCCAACTGGAGCTGCAGCCTCAGTTCTGCTCTTTTTGAGCTTACCACATTCACTGCTCAGAGGAAAGCATCCCACCTGAAACTCAAGCTAAATTCCTGTATGTTCCCACAGGAGAACTGATAAAGCATTTGGAGAAACAGAACATTCATGCCTAAGCTATCAACCGACTTCAGCAACCAAGAGATCTCGATTTTTTTCATCTGGAGCCCAGAGCACCATGAAATGCCCTGGAATTGCATTATAAACAACTTTTAATCAAAGGCAGCTATACTTCAGCAAGAGGATCATTCAGATTAAGAGATTACTTCACCGTGGCTCAAGTAAACCAAAGGTACACACAAAACATTTATCTTACTCATCATTAACCATAGATTGTGAGGGTCAGTGATGTCTAATAGAGGAGAGTCTGGGTTCTGGGAAAGACAGACCCGGGTTCAAATTCACCATCACTTCCTGGCTGTGTGACCTTGGATGAATCTCTTAACCTTGCCTGGCTTCAATGTCTTCATCTCCAAAATGAAGAGGGATGCTCTTAGTGTAGCTAAGTTAATCCCTCTCACAGAATTAACCTAAGCATTAAAGGATATAACATCTGAAAGCACTCAGTGCTTTATCAAGTGATCAAATAAGTCTGAACCATGTCTTCTTTGTTCATTGGCTTATGTAATTTAAAGCCCCTTGATTATTTTATATTATAAAAAGCAAAGCATATTATTACATAAAATTCAGAAATCAAAAGGAAGGAAAAAAAGAAAGGTGAAAAAGAGAGAGGGAGAGAAAGAAAGAAAACACAAAAAGAAAGAAAGAAGGAAAGAAGGAAAGAAAAGAGAAAGAGAAAGAAAGGAAGAAAGTAAGAGACTCTGATACAGGGGTTTTAAATCAGCATTCATAAACCCCTAAAAGAGCTGTAAGAGACTCAGAGGGTACAGAAACTTAGAAAAAATGTCATTCTTATTTCAAGAACGAACTACTAGGCATCACAGTAATCTTAGCTATACAAGCAACTTTGTCATTGATACAAATCTTAGACATTTTTATGCCATGTTTTGGTTACTGCAGGCATTTTATTTTTTTTATTTTTTATTTTATTTATTTATTTATTTTTTGTAGTGACAGAGTCTCACTTTACTGCCCTCAGTAGAGTGCCATGGCGTCACGGACTCATAGCAACCTCCAGCTCTTGGGCTTAGGCGATTCTCCTGCACCAGCCTCCTAAGCAGCTGGGACTACAGGTGCCTGCCACAATGCCTGGCTATTTTTTTGTTGTTGTTGCACTTTGGCCGAAGCCAGGTTCGAACCTGCCACCTTCAGTATATGGAGCCGGCGCCCTACTCACTGAGCCACAGGTGCCACCCATTTACATTGTTTTTAATTAAATCATAGCTGTGTACATTAATGTGCTCTTGGGGCACCATACACTGGTTTCATAGACCATTTGACATATTTTCATCACATTGGTCAATATAGCCTTCCTGGCATTTTCTTAGTTATTGTATTAAGACATTTATATTCTACAGTTACTAAGTTTCACATGTACCCTGGTAAGATGCACTGTAGGTGTAATCCCACCAATCACCCTCCCTCCGCCTATCTTCCCCCCTCCCTCCCATCCCTCTCCCCCTTCACCATATTCTTAGATTATAACTGGATTATTGCTTTCATGTGAAAGCCATAGATTAGTTTCATAGTAGGGCTGAGTACACTGGATACTTTTTCTTCCATTCTTGAGATATTTTACTAAGAAGAATATGTTCCACCTCCATCCATGTAAACATGAAAGAGGTAAAGTCTCCATCTTTCTTTAAGGCTGCATAATATTCCATGGTGTACATATACCACAATTTATTAATCCATTTGTGGATCAATGGGCACTTGGGC
>CAUYPK010151457.1:0-34826 GCA_963574355.1 Loris lydekkerianus
CACCTTACCTTAAAGGATAAAAATAGACTTAGGGTGAAGGGATGGACATATATAATACAGGCAAATGGAAACCAGAAAAAAGCAGGGGTTGCAATTTTAGTTGCAGATACAATTGGCTTTAAACCAACAAAGATAAAGAAATATAAGAATGGTCACTACATATTTGTCAAGGGAAACACCCATCATGAAGAGATTTTGATAATTAACATATATGCACCTTACCAGAATGTTCCTCAATTTATAAAGCAAACCCTAATGGATAAGAACAACTTGATATCTTCTTGCACTATTATAGTTGGATGTTTTAACACCCCTTTGACGGTTTTGGATAGATCCTCCAAGAAGAAACTAAACAAAGAAATATTAGACTTAAACCTGACCCTAGAATAAACAGATTTAACAGACCTATACAGAACAATTCATCCTAATAAAACTGAATATACATTCTTCTCATCAGCCAATGGATCATCCTCCAAAATTGATCATATCCTAGGACACAAGTCTAACCTCAGCAAATTTAAAAGAATAGAAATTATTCCTTGTATCTTCTCAGACCACCGTGGAATAAGTTGAACTCAACAGCAACAGGAACCTCCATACACAAATAAAGTCATGGAAAATAAATAATCATAGGCTGAATGACAGCTGGGTTGAAGACCAGATTAAGAAGGAAGTAATCAAATTTTTGGAACTAAATGATAATAAAGACACAAATTATCAAAACCTGTGGGATACACAAAGGTAGTCCTAAGAGGGACTTTGGAAGCCTTCATCAAGAAAACAGAAAGAGAGAAAGCCAACAACTTAATGGATCATCTCAAGCAAGTGGAAAAGGAAGAACATTCCAACCCTAAACCCACCAGAGGAAAAGAAATGACCAAAATTTGGGCAGAATTAAATGAAATTGAAAACAAAAGAATCATTCAGAAGAGCAACAAAATGAAAAGTTGGTTTTTTGAAAAGATTAATAAAATTGATAAACCTTTGGCCACCTTAATCAGAAACAGAAAAGTAAAATCTCTAATATCATCTATCAGAAATGATAAAGGAGAAATAACAACAGACACCTCAGAAATTAAAAAAATCCTCAATGATTACTACAAAAATATGTATTCCCAGAAATATGAAAATCTGAAGGAAATGGACCAATACCTGGAAGCACGCCACCTTCCTAGACTCAACCAGAAAGAATTAGAAATCTTGAATAGATCTATATCAATCACTGAAATAACATCAATGTTACAAATCTCCCAAAAAAGAAAAGTCCAGGACCAGATGGCTTCACATCGAATTCTATCAAATATTTCAAGAGGAACTAGCACCTATATTATACAACCTTTTCTAAAACATAGAAAAAGAAGGAATACTTCCCAACACATTCTATGAAGCAAATATCACCCAAATCAGGAAAGGATCCAACAAAGAAAGCAAATTATAAACCAATATCATTAATGAATATCAATGCAAAAATATTTAATAATCTTAGCAAACAGAATTCAACAACACATCAAAAAAAATTATACACCATGATCAAGTTGGTTTTATTTCAGGGTTACAAGGTTGGTTCAACATATGCAAATCTATAAATATAATACATCACATCGATAAAATAAAAAACAAAGACCATATGGTTTTCTCAATTGATGCAGGAAAAGCTTTGATAATATCCAGCATCCTTTCATGATCAGAACCCTTAAGAAAATAGGCATAGAGAGGACATTTCTTAAACTGATAGAGGCCATCTACAGCAAACCCACAGCCAATATCATATTGAATGATGTATAATTGAAAACATTTCCACTCAGATCAGGAATGAGGCAAGAATGCCCACTATCTCCACTGCTATTCAACATAGTAATGGAAGTCTTAGCCATCACAATCAGTCAAGAGAAGGCGATCAAGGGTATCCAAATAGGGTCAGAGGAGATCAAACTCTCACTGTTCACTGATGATATGATCCTTTACCTGGAAAATCCCAGGGACTCAACTTCAAAACTCTTAGAGGTGATCAAGGAATATAGCAGCGCCTCAGGATTCAAAGTCAGTACTTACAAATCAGTAGCTTTTATGTATGCCAACAATAGTCAAGCTGAAAATATAGTCAAGGACTCTATTCCTTTTATAGTAATTCCAAAGAAGATGAAATATCTGGGAATTTACCTAACAAAGAAAGTAAAAGATCTGTATAAAGAAAAGTATGAAACCCTGAGAAAATAAATAGCTGAAGATGTTAACAAATGGAAAAACATACCATACTCATGGCTGGGAAGAATCGACATTGTTAAATGTTCATACTACCCAAAGCAATATATAGATTTAATGCAATCCCTATTAAAGCACCATTGTCATTCTTTAAAGAGTGTGAAAAATAGTACTTCATTTTATATGGAATCAGAAAAAACCTCAAATAGCAAATACATTACTCAGAAATAAAAACAAATCAGGATGTATCACGTTATCAGACTTCAGGCTATTATTATAAATCAATAGTGATCAAAACAGCATGATATAAAAACAGCACAAAAACAGAAAGGTACATCTATTCTATTCCATTCATCTATTCTGTTCCATACGAGAACCAAGAGAGGAACCCAGCTACTTATCATCATTTGATCTTTGACAAGCCTATCAAAAATATTTAGTGGGGAAAGACTCCTTATTTAACAAATGATGCTGGATGAACTGGTTGGTGACCTACAGGAGACTGAAACTGGACCCCCACCTTTTACCATTAATGAAAATTGATTCTCAGTGGATAAATTATTTAAACTTAAGACATGAAACTATAAAAATACTAGAAGAGAGTGCAAGGAAAACACTTGAAGAAATAAGCCTGGGAGAATATTTTATGAGGAGGACCTCCTGGGCAATTCAAGCAATACCAAAAATACATTACTGGGATCTGATCAAACTGTAAAACTTTTGCACAGTCAAGGGCATAGTAAGTAAAGCAAACAGACAACCTTCAAAATGGGAGAAGATTTTTGCAGGTTATGCTTCTGACATAACCTAGAATCCACAGAGAATTCAAACTTATCAATAAGAAAAGAATAACCCCATTTCTATGTGGTCAAGAGATATGAACAGAAATTTCTGTGATGAAGACAGGTGCATAGTCTACAAACACATGAAAAAATGCTCTTCATCCTTAATCATCAGAGAAATGCAAATCAAAACCACTTTGAGATATCATCTAACTCCAATAAGATTAGCTCACATCACAAAATCCTTTACAGATGTTGGTGTGGATGTGGTAAGAAGGGAACATGTCTACACTGCTGATGGGAATGCAAGCTAATATGACCTTTTATGAAAGAAGTTTGAAGAATACTCAAGAAGCTAAAACTAAACCTACTGTCTGATCCTGTAATTCCTCTACTAGCTATATACCCAGATGATCAAAAAAATCATTTTACAACAAAGACATCTGCACCAGAATGTTTACTGCAGCCCAATTCATAATTTCCAAGACATGTAAACAGCCCAAGTGCCCATCAACCCATGAATATATTAACAAATTGTGGTATATGTGCACCATGGAATATTATGCAGCCATAAAAAAGATGAAGATTTCACATCTTTTATGTTTACCTGGATGGAACTGGAACATATTATTCTTAGCAAAGTATCTCAAGAATGGGGGAAAAAAAGTATCCAATGTACTCAATACTACTATGAACTCAATATATAATCACCTATACATTCATATGAATGATAAAACAGAACTATAGTCCAGAAAGTAGAAGGGAAGAGGAGAGAGAGTGGAGGAAGGGGGGAGGCGGGAGGGTATTTGGGGAGACCTTGCCTAATGTGCATGATGCAATGGTACATTTCAAAACTATTAAGAAAAGAGAATAATTGTGATGGATGTGTTTCTAAGTTCAATGTAAGCACTATGCATTGTATATCAAATCAGTACACTGAACCCCATAAATGCATCAATGTACACAGTTATTATTTAATAAAAAAAAGATTGAGTAATTAAAAAAAATAAAACTGGCTTTGTTCTTCTAGCCATAAAAAAAAAAAAAAAAGAAAATTAAGTCAACTTATGGAGATAGTAATGTATGGAGGTAGTCAACTGTAGAGGTCCTATTGCATTTACCTTAGAAGATCAATAATGTAATTGTGAATATTGTGATATCATTAACTCTACAAATTTTTTGTCAATGTCAACCATAAATTTATTTCAACATTTCCCTAGAACAGGGACTTTGTGTATTTTGTTCCCTGGTATATTCAAGTGCATAGAATAGTTCCTGGCCTGGAGTAGATGTTCGGCAAACATTTATTATTGAATAGCCATTAATACACTTAGGATTTTTTTTTCTTTTTGCAAATTCTTGTTTACTATTAGAAAGGAATATCAAATTACACATTTTATTGCTATTAGAAGGGCATATTTAATTTTAGGCAAGATAAAATCAGAGAACATTTAAATATGTATAATACATCTTGGTGATAAAAGAATAGTCTTGTAAGAAAGTACGTTATAATGGAAGTTTTTGTAATACTTGATTTAGGGGTAGAACTAGCAATTGTCTTAGAGCATAACCATGTTACATTATGCCGTCTGGGCATATAGTGGTATTTAAGATTATAATGTTTTAAAAATATTTTAATACATGGCAGTTTATTAAATTCTGGAAATTCAAAAGTTAAAGCAAAAACATTAATTTCAAAAGGTAAGAGAACACTGAAAATGGGGGAGAAATAATGGCTGATCCCTAGTGGTCTGTCTCTGTGCTTTCCAATGCAGTAGCCACTTTACTACATGTAGCCATTTAGATTTAAATTTTTAAAAGTAAAAATTCAACCCCTCAATTGCACAGGACACATTTTAAGTATTCAATAATCACAGAGACTGCTGGATACTATGTTGTACAACAGAGATCCAGAAAATTTCAGATGATAAGTTTTTTAGTCTTGGGTTATATCCAAATGTATGTAATAATGAATCACAAAATTAGGTTTGATTATGTTTACACTACACAACACAGTGTCTTGATTATCTGTTAATCTGCCATATACACATCCTTGGACCTCAAGATGACTTTAAAAGCGTCCTCTCAATTGCCTCCTGACTTTTATAAATAAACCATAAACACAAACTTAACATTAAATCTCTCATAAGTATATAAAGGATATAACAGGTGGCCCTGATCTGTTGTAAGTGGAGCTAAAATGATGTGTTGAAATAATTGCAGCTTAGAAAGATAGAAACCATCTGGGGTTCAAGAGAGACTATTTCCATCCCTATTTCTGCTTTTTAAATTAGAGAGCTACATCATTCTGGGTTGCATAGAAAGAAGGGGCTCATGTTAGGAACTCCATGATCCACACTCTGTTCATCTAATCTCCAGAGGATGGGACTACTATACCTTGGTTATAAGGCTACTAAGGCTGTCATGCATTTTCTCTTCTTATATCATGCTTTATGTATTATGTATGCTTGGAGGACCTGGTTAACAATATCACTTGTTCTCCTGAAGAAGAATTGAATTTGTGAATGATGGAATCATAGTTCCCATGTCCCCAGTTGTTAATATCTTGTTTGTTTCTTTCCTCCATGGGAAGGCATGAATGGAATAAAACTTTAAGACAGTTGCCTCTGTGATTACTCTTTACAGAAAGGTAGCCTATAATATAGGGCTCCTGGTACTTAAGTAGAGAGACCCTTCTATAAAAGCAAACATTCAATATATGAACATTATCTACCTTAAACATATCAGTATAGATGGACTTCTATGATTTTTCCTAGCAGACATTACAGGTCTGAAAAAAATCAAACAGTACAGATACATTTTGAAAGATCAGGAGGCCAAGATCTACTCACGATTCTTAATGTTGGCTACACAACAAAAACATATTGGATTTGTGAAAAAGACAGATTTACAAAAGCTTCAACCAAGACCTCCTGAACCTAAACCTCCAAGATGTGGATAATAAGTCTCTTTTTAAAGAAAATTAATGAACTGTATTTCTTTTTAGGAAAGTTTTAAATTCACAACAAAACTGACTTGAAAATACAGAGTTCCCATATACCCCATCCCTACACATGTACAACCTCTCTCCCTACAGACAGCTTGCACCACTGTGGTACATTTTTTATAACAGGTGAACCTACATTGACATGTCATTATTACCCAAATGCATAGTTTACATTAGAGTTTGTTCTTAGTGTTTTGACAAACGTGTAATTCTATGTACCCACCATTACAGTATCATAGCAAATAGTTTCGGTGCCCTAAACTGCCTCTCCATCCCTCCCTCCCCTCTAACTTCTGGAAATCACTACTCTTTTTACTGTCTCCATAGTTTTGCCTTCTCTTGTGTGCCACATAGTTGGAATCATACAGTTTATGTCCTTTGCAGATTGGCTTCTTAACATAATACATATTTGAAGTTCCCTTCATGTCTTTTCATGACTTGATCCCTCATTTCTTTTTGGTGTTGATTAATATTCCTTTGCCTGGATAGATCACAATTTATCCATTCACCTGCTGAAAGACATGTTGGTTTATTTCAACTTTTGGCAGTTATAAGTAAAGCTGCTGTAAACATCCACGTGCAGGGTTTTGTGTGGATTTAAGTTTTCAACTCCTTTGGGTAAGTACCAAGGAGTCCGTTTGCTGGATTGTATGGCAAGAGTACGTTTAGTTTTATAAAAAACTGACAAACTGTTTTCCAAAGTGGTTATACCATTTTGCATTCCTATCCCCTCTACATTGTCATCAGAAATTAGTGTTGTCAGTGTTCTGGATTTTGGCTGTTCTAATAGGACTACAGCAGTATCTCACTGTTGTTTTAATTTGCAGTTCCCTGAAGACATCTGATGTTGAACATCTTTCATATGCTACTTACCATGTCTTCTTTGGTGAAGTGTTTATTCAGGTCTTTTGCCTACTTTTTCCTTGCTTTACTTTCTTGTTGAGTTTTTAAGGGTTCCTTGTATTTTGGATAATAGTCCTTTATCAGATGTGTTTTTTACAAATATTTTCTCCCAGTCTGTGGCTTATCTACTCAACCTTTTGACATTATATTTTGCAGAGCAGAAGATTTTAATGAAATCCCAAATATCAATTATTTCTGTCACAGGGCATGTCTTGGTGTTATATCTAAAAAGTTATTTCCATAGCTAAGGTCATCTTGGTTTCTTCCTATGTTGTCTTCTAGGGGTTTTATATATCAGTTTTGCACTGTATATTTAGGTCTATGATCCATATCGAGTCAGATTCATTTTTTCTTGTATGCAGATGTCCTATTGTTCCAGTATCCTTTCTTGAAAGACTGCCTTTGCTATACCGTATTGTCTTAGCTCTTTTGTCAAAGATCGGCTAATTACAGTTCAGTGGGTCTATATTTGGGCTGCTATGTTTCATTATCTATACCACACTGTCTTGGCTACTCTAGTGGGTATATAGTGAGTCTTGAAGTTATGTAGTGTCAGTTCTCTGATTTTGTTCTTCATTATTTAGTTGGCATTCTTGATCTTTTGCCTTTTCATATAAACTTTAGAATCAATTTGTCATTATCCACAAAATACCTTGCTGAGATTTTGATAGGGACCACATTGACAGTATTGACGAAATTGGGAAGAACTGACATCTTGATAATATTGAGTCTTCTTATCCATGAATATGGAATATCTCTCTATTTGTTTAGTTCTTCCTTGATCTCTTTTATCAGAGTTTTATAGTTTTTTTCATATAGATCTTACATATCTTTTGTAAGAGTCATATTAAAGAGTTTCATTTGGGGGTGCTAATAAAATGATAATGTGTTTTTAATTTCAAATTTCACTATTTATTGCTGACATGTAGGAATGAGATTGACTTTTATACATTAACCTTATACCCTTCAACCTTGCAATAATTGCTGATTATTTCCAGGAGCTTTTCTGTTGATTCTTTTGGGTATTCTACATAAATAATCATGTCATCTGTAGAAAAAACAATTTTATTCCTTCCCAATCTGTATACAATATACCTTCTATTTCTTTTCTTTGTTTTATTTTTATAAGTTAGGACTTCCAGTATGGTGTTGAAAAACTGTGGTGAGGGGACATTCTTGTCTTATTTCTGATCTTAGTGGGGAAGATTTGAGTTTCTGATCATTAAGTATGATGTTAGCTGGAAGTTTGCTACAAACATGCTTTATAAGGTTGAAGACATTCTCCTCTATTCCTAGTTTGCTGAGAGTTTTTACCATGAAGGAGTATTGGGTTTTGTCAAATGCTTTCTCTACATCTATTGATATGATGATGTGATTTTTCTTCTTTTGCTTGTTGATGTGCTAGATAATTAATTAATTTTCAAATGTTTAACACACCTTGCTTATCTAGGATAAATCCCTTTTGGTCATGATGTATAGTTGTTTTGTATACATCTTTGGTTTTATTCGCTAATATTTTGCAGAGGATTTTTGCATCTCTGTTTATGACAAGTATCAGTCTGTAGTTCTTTTCTTTAATGCCGTTTTCTAGTTTTAGTAATAAGATAATGCTGGCCTTAGGAGATAAATGAGGAAGAATTCTTTCTGTTTCTACTTTCTGCAAGAGATTATAGAGAGTTGGTATAATTTCTTCCTTGAATGTTTGGTAGAATGTATCAGTGAACCCATATGGCCTTGTGCTTTTTGTATTATAAGTTAATTAATTATTAATCCAATTTCATTAATAGATATAGGCTATACGATTGTCTATTTCCTCTTGAGTGAGTTTTGACAGATTGTATCTTTCAAGGAGTTGCTCCATTTCAACTTAATAATCAAATTTATGGGCATAGAATTGTTCATAATAGTCCTTTATTATCCTTTTAATATCCATAGTATCTGTAGTGATATTCCTATTTTAATTTTCTGATATAAGTGCATATATTTAAGATATTAGTCTAATATATTTCTTTCTTAGCTAGCCTGGTTAGAGATTTATGAATTTTATTATCTTTTCAAAGATCCAGATTTTGGTTTGGTTGAATTTCTCTATTGATTTTCTGTTTTCGATTTCATTGATTTCTGCTCTAAGTTTTATTTCTTTTCTTCTTCTTATTTTGGGTTTAATTTGTTCTTTTACCCCCTTGTTTTTTAAGGATGAAGCTTACATTATTGATTGTCTAATAGAGTGGTTCTTAACCTTCCTAATGCTGCGGCCCTTTAGTACAGTTCCTGTGCATTGCAACCCACAGGTTGAGAACTGCTGGTCTAATACATGTATTCAATGCTATAAATTCCCTTTAAGCACTGCTTTCACTACATTCCAAAAGTTCAGATAAGTTATGTTTTCATTTTTATTTAGTTCAAAATATTTTTTATTTCTCTTGAGATTTATTCTTCAACTCATATATTATTTAGAAGTGTATTTAATCTCCAACTTTTCTGGGATTTTCCAGCTATCTTTCTGTTACTTATTTTTGTCTAATTCCATCGTTCCCTAAGAGCATATATTGTATTATTTCTACCCCTTTCAATTTTTTAAAGGTGTGTTTTATGGCTCAGAAAACACTCTATCTTAGTGAATGTTCCATGTGAGCTTGAGAAGGATGTGCAATCCGTTGTTGTTGGATGAGGTAATCTATGGATGTCAACTATATCCAGTTGATTGGTGGTGTTGTTGAGTTCAACTATCACCTTACTGGTTTTCTGCTTGTTGATTCTGTCAATTTCTGACAAAGAGGTGTTAAAGTCTCCATTTATAATATTGGATGCTTCCATTACTCCTTGTATTTCTCCTCCTCCTCCTCCTCTTCCTCCTCCTCCTCCTCTTCTTCTTCTTCTTCTTCTTCTTCTTATTCTTATTATTATTTTGTTTGACATATTTTGGCAATCTGTTTTTAGGTGCATACATGTTCATTATATCATTGTTGTTCTTCATTTTACTTAAACATATATAGAAGGTACCAAAAATATATACACATTTGAATAAAAAACTATATCAAAATTGTAATACTCAAGCAACATTTGATATCTGCAATTGTAAGAGCTATAACATACAGTATATAAAATAACAAATGTTATTGGTGTATATTGAATATTATAATACTGGCAAGAAATTCCCTCAATTTTTATCTGAAAAAGTATTTCTCCTTTACTTTTGAAGAGTAATTTCATAAGGTACAGAATTCAACAACTTAAATTTTTCTCAGCATTTTTTTCTTTTTGCATGTTCTGAGCAGCAGTTAGGTATAATTTTTATCTGTGCTCTTCTGGGGCTAAGATGTAAGGACCCCCTCCCATGACTGGGTCCCTCTCAAGTTTTTAACTCTCACACTCATTCATACTGATCTTCTAGCAACTGTAGTTCTGGTTTTCTTACCCTGGCTCTGGTTCCTGAGGAGGTTATTCTCATGGGTTTCTGCTTTATATTTTCCAGTTTGTTTCTCCAAGGTGGGGGGCAGTGGTTTGTCTTGTATCCTCAATCCTTGATGGACCTAAGAAGAGTTGTTGATGTTTGGTTTTTACTTGTTGTTTGGACAGAGTGGTGACTTCTAATCTTCTAACATGCTGGAACTGAAACCAAGAGTCTAGATGTCTTCATTTTGTAAGATGAGTCTTATGACTGGATAGGTTTGGAGCTCCCTAGATTTTGACCTTTAAAAAGCAATAGCATCTTATTTCTAAAAAAATCTATGCATTTCTAAATATATATATGAAAAATTGATAAAAGTGGGGCTGTTCAGCCTGAAGTGTGTGTTGGTGAGGGTTTTGTCCTCCCAGCCCCTCTCCTACGGCAGGCTCCAAACTGCCTCTTTTTTGACAATGATACTGGTCTCTCCTGCATGGCAAACTGCCCACTTTTCTTTAATAAGTCTCAGAGGGTTTGGTGAAAAGTTCTTGGTGCCTGGAGTGCCAATCAAGGGAAGGAGGAACAGTGCCCAAAGGGGCACAGACTTCAGATATTTGCTCTACAATTACCAAAGTGAAGGGGAAAGGAGGGCGATGCAGCAAGAATTTAAGTTAGAAAATTGGTTTGTTGGCAAAAAGACTCTTTTGCAGCTTGCCCTCTTTAAATGATTCTGCTTGTGCAGGGTCTTATTTAGTTAACCCAGCCTAAGGGGATGTTTTAAAGGTGGAGGATTGCCCTGGTGATGAACAAATATGAGAAATAAACTTCCAGTGGGGCTGGGTTGCCTGCTGACTGTGATTTCCTGATGATCTATAACAATGATTATTCACTAACAGCTGGCGCATGTCTCCCTCGGACAAAGCCACTGGAAAGCACAAACACTCTGGTTGGTGAACCAGAACCGTTTCCCTGGTAACAGTTAACTAGCACGTGTTTTATTGTTTCCAACTGCTTTTCCTGGGGTATTTGCAGGTGGTGGGAGATGCTTTCTTAAAGAGGGGTCATAACCTCATGAACTTTCAGATGTTGCAACAAATTGGGGAACAAAACATTTTTCTCTTTCAAATATATTAAGCAAATCTTATTACATAGCATTTTCAAGACAGATGCAGACCAACAGTTTGTCTCTTTTGTCATTATTTCCAGATGTTACCAATTTTAAAGTCAAAGTTCCATTTTAAGACCTTTAGAAAGGTATTCTTAGTGATATGTATAGCTGCGGAGTATTTTTGCCCTGTGGGGGGCATGGTGTGGTTCTACATTTTGTTATAAAATGTGAGATCAAGCCATAAAATGTCAGTGTATTTTTAATTGGTCTTTTAATGGTTTGTATATTTCACCTCTTCATTAATTAACTCAATGTTTTTGCCTCTGCTGAAAGTTTGCTTGTTTTTAATGCACCAGAAAATTTATAGTGTTCCTATAAAATATGAAAGTAAATAAGATAAGGGCTGATTATATTAGAATTTCCTTCTATATTTATTCGACATATTTTTGAAAGGATTGGTTAATTTCCAGATGGATAGCTCCCTCTTCTGTCTGGTTTGTAGAATTCATACCTTTTGAAAGCAGAAATAAAACATGTGGTATGTATCACAAAATTTTCTACTTTGACTGAAAGCTTAATATAGTTACTGGTAGAATCACAAATTTATGTATTGGAATATGGGGGATGCTTCCATTGTAATAATTTGGTTTAAAATAAAACTGTCTATCCTGCTATAAATGCAGGCTAGAAGAAAATGAAAACATTCCTTTAAGTTAATATTGAACTTTTATCTGCAGAGATCCCTGAAAAAATGCAGACCTGATCAATTAGTTGATTGAACTTTATTTGAAACACATGGACTTTGGCGAAATCGGCATTTTCCACTTGATTTGAACAGTATTTGAACAACTCAAATCTTCTCGTTAGCCTGATTTGCAAGACCTTTCCTGGTAAGTGTTCTTGATGGGTTTGCAAACATGTACCTACTTATAAATTAGATCAGTGGCATTTGAACATTCTTCTCTGGAGGCTCAGAATTTTCAAAAAGGCTTTAAAAAAGTTTTCTTCTAAAAATATTTTCTCTTTGTTTCCTTGGGTCCAATTCAATCACTAAAGCAAGAGTTAGCATTATGCTCTGAAAATGAGGCAAAAAGATCTATAACCTAAACTCATAACCATAGGATGAAAAGACCTATACAAGTATTTATGATAATAAGGATACTTATGTATAGTCCATGTTTATTTCTTTTTTTTTAAAATTTTAGTCTGTGTTTCTAGAGACACATGATGTGGTAAATTTTGACTGTGAAGAGACAAATGTGGATTAATTCCTACTCAGCCTTCCCAGTTTCCTCAGTGGAATAGTGGTGGGGATTATCCAATCCTAATTATGTGAATATATATTAAACAAGCACCATTCACAATTATCTACTTTACTTTTGCTGAGGTGGGCACACTTCAGAGTCCTCTGGAAGAGAAACAATGTTTTACCTCACTGGCTGAGTTGGTAATGTGTCCTTGTATCCTTTCTTTTTAGTTTTGTTAGAAAGGGACCAATGCTATTTTTATATCAAGGAATAATTTGAATATATGTAATGAGAAGCAGGTAACCATTTATTATAAAAATTTGGAGACGTTAAGCATACATTTGAAAATTTAAAATTACTTTATCTTCACATAGGTGGAATTAACCAAGTCATAAAGAATTAGATAAAAAATCTCCTTGTCATCAGGAATTATTAGAAACCACAAAGCATAGCACACCCAATTCAACTTTTTTCAGAGGCAAAACATCAAACAGAGAAGGGCAGTCCTCTTGTTCAGAGTCTGCAGCTAGCCTATAGCTGGGGACAGAGCTGGGATTCCTGGCTCTTATTCAAGTGCTCTTATGCCCAGGCCATACTCAAAAGAGTTCCTCTCTAAGGTACTTGGCTGTGGCTCCATGAATATGGATTCTGTAACTTTTTTCTTCCTCCAAATGCATATACTCTGGGTCCCCTTTCTCAGATTTGTATTCCAGTGACTCACTAGCTGAGTGACTTTGGATTAGGTAACCAACTCCTCTGTGCTTCAGTTTGCACTTCTCTGAGATGAGGAATTAAGATCAGTGCTGTGTGTGGCACATTGCTTGGCATGTAGTACGCACTTGATAAATGTTAAATGTTGTTTTATTATTGTAATTTTCTGCCTGCCTTTCTCCAGTGTGTCTGTGTTCTTAATTTATTCTGCAGCATGCAGTAATCACATTCTGAAACAACTGAAGGTTATATATCCGTGTTCATAGTAGCCTTATTCACAGCCGCAAAAAGATGGAAGCAACCCAAGTGTTCAATGATGGACGAATGGATAAGCAGAATCTGTATATTCACACGGTGTATATACATTCAATGGACTATTAGCCTTTAAAAGGAGGGGAATTCTGCAACGTGCTACAACATGGATAAACTTTGAAGACATTATGCTCAATGAAAAAAGCCAGTCACAGACAAATACTGTATGATTTCACTTATATGAGATATCTAGAGTAGTCAAATTCCTAAAGACAGGAAATAGAATGGTGGTTGCCAGGGCTAGGAAGAGAGTGGAAAGAGTTGTTTAATCAGGCAGTTTGGTTTTTCAGTATCAGGAGAGTTATGGAGATTAGTTACAACAACAACGTGAATGTACTTAAGCCCACTGAGCTGTACATTTAAAAATGGTTAAGATGATAAAGTTTATGTCATGTGTATTTTAGTAAGTTAACAACCACAAGGGCAGCTGAAGGGCCTAGGGCAATGAGAGCATCTCAGGTAAAGGGTGGCACTGGCTATTTTGACTTTGTGGTGGGAGGCTAAGTACATGATCACAGTGCTCACACATCATATCTGCTTTAGTTCTATTTCCTCCTTCCAAGATTGCTGACTTCCTGCCAAAGATCAACTTAATTTCCAGGCCCTTATAGTTTATGAACTTGGATGAAATTACAGAAGCACACTTTCTCCTCAGAGACTCCTCTTAAAATTCAAAGAAATCCCTCAGAGACTCCTCAAAAATGCAAACACATGAAAAGTGAATTTGATTCAGCGAGTTGACCATTAACAAAACCTCCTTTGGGGCTGGGGGTGGTTGTGGTGCACACTGTCAGAAAGAAGTTAGAAAATTCCCTATTGAACAAAGCAATAGCAAATAGGCAGAGAGAAAAAGGGAGAAGAAAACAGCAGTTTGGTTTAGGATTTTTAAAAAAAATGTTTAATTATCATTATTACCTGCAGATGTGATTAAAAGCACCATACAATTTCAATAAAAACCAAGCACAGCTGGAGAATGAATAGTTTACACTAAGTGTGGCGCTTGATGATTTCTTACAATTACCTAGTGTAAAAGCTGTATTCTTTTAATTTCAATTCAAGATTTACTTTTGTCTTTTATTCTATATTCAATATCTGTTTTTATTTTAACTCAGTAATGTTTACTGAATACCTTATGGTGAAGGCTCTGTGTCTCAGAGGAAACAGTTGAGTTAGAGTTTTTAAAAAAGATTTTAAAAGAAAGTAAATACTTCAAAACCTTAAAAGAATTTTTTGTTACATGTTCAAAGTAATTAAATATATTGGAAATCATAACAAATGATCAGTCATCCAGATAACATTTCCTTTATGATTATGGGATTTATGTAAACTAAATAATTGCAGTAGAAAATTCTTCGGCTGTATTGTAGGGAGAATGTTGTCTTTTAAAACATGCTAGTAGGGAACAAACACTGCACTAGTGACTGTGTTTGCTCAAAGCAGGGTTAAAAAGAGACAGGAGATTTATTAGCTTCTCAAAAATTATAACTAAAATGCTTGGTAATAGGACAGGATGAAATTCTAAGTATGTGATTTTTTAAATGCCACATTTTGATTTTACTTTGTCCTTTTGAAATAATCAAGAGTTTTGCTTTAAATATTTTATATATAAATTAAAAACTGAAATATAACTATTAGTTTATTCAGGGGTACCACCCCAATTCTTTTCAGCATCATCTTAATAAAAAGCCTGGGTTTATTATTAAAATCCACCAGCTTTTTAATTAAAATCCCAGGAGGTGAGCAACAATCTTGAAATCACAAAATATGCATAAAGGAAAACATCAGACTTACCAAGAAACGTAGCTGTAACAGGGCATGACAACAGGCACATTTGGGTGACACTAGTCAATTTCCTGTTTTTCAGCTTCAGGTACCTTATCTGACCATCTGAAGGCTTCAGACATAGATGGAAAAAAAGGGTATATTTTTAATATTAAAAGCTATGAAAGGTGATAAACAGGTCCTAACAGAAACATCTAAACACAGCCAAGTGTTTCATGATAGAAACATTTCCCTTTTCCATCTCAATATTTCTAGTTGAATAATTACCCACCACCCCAAGGGTAAAAACAATTTTACCCTCTTGAGAGGTAGACACCATTAAGTTCCATTTGAAATGTCACATTTAGCTTTTAGCCAAAAGTGAATCTTTGGTGGCTTTTGAATCCTTTTCAAGCCTTGAAATCTTAGAGAGAAACCAAAGAGAAAGAGATCAGATCGTGGCCTACCTCTTTCAGACCTTGAGAATTCCCTTTCCAAGTAGTTTCTTACATAGGGAGGCTGCATCAGAACCCCCAGTTCTTCTCTTAGAAGTTATTAAATCAGCAGAAAGACTGACAATAATGGCACATGAAATCTAAGTTTTGTATAGGAAACAGACAGGCAGTCTACACTTTGTTATTCACTTGATAGACAGAGCCATTTTGACAGCCCTAACCTTGGAAACCACAGGTCCTGCTGAGCTCAGCAGGAGTCAAACGCTGAGTACCATCTGTCAAAGCTTTATTCCCCCCTCCCCCCCATCCCTGCCTTGACTATAAGATGCTAACAAGAGCTGCTGAATCAAAGTCCCAAACTATGGTTTAACTTGTGTGCATTGTAACACTAATGTTGGGGTAAGAAGTTCACTCCAGGAATCTCTCAAATTTGAGTGAACTAAATCGGATATTGTAAGCCCTTTCTTAATGGCTATCAAGGAAAGCGTGGGTCAAGAAATTCCATAATCACGCTCCAAACAACTAATACTCCAAAATAAAGAAATTATACATCATTTTGCTGACATTGCCAACTCTGTAGCTAAAATGATGAATGGTTTGAAAAGTTCTCAACTCTAAGGATTATTTTTTTCTTGGTAGGATTAATTAAACATGTACAAAAACAACAAATTCTCTTTTTTTCTAAGAAATAGTGATTTTGATGAATTAAACTCATGCTGTATAAAAGAAGTCTCATTCAGAACAAATACTTGCTCTCCATTCTTTGGAATAATCAATTTTAAAAATGTAACAGGCCTAATCATAATAAAATCAATTAAATCAAGTGTGGTATGGCTCATGCTGCACTTGTGTGGGAGACAGTATATCAACCGAGAACATAAAGGAGCTTGAAAGAGCACCGTTTCCCATTATGTCCTACCAAAATGCTATGTATATTTTTGATGTACAAATTCATTTTGCTTGCATTTCAAATTTTTGTGTGTTTAATGAATAGTTTTAGATATCTATTTAAAATCCTTAAATTTAGAATCATTTCTAGCACACAATTGGCTCAAAAATTTTGATAACATTTTTGTAAACACAGAATCCTAAAATTATTTAGAATTAAAGAGACTGGGGTCTCTTTAAGCAGAATTGTTTCAAATTTTAATTTTTAGTTATTCTCCTTGAAATAGTAATGTGTTTCATTCTTTTTTCTAATCCTTTTCCCAATCCTCCCAAGTGCTGAAAAATACAGATATTGTATGTCATGAGAGTAGTAATATATATACTATATGTAGTAGAAATACTATCCTATAACAAATAATTAGTGTTTAATGGTTAATCACATTGTCAAGAAGCATTTTTAAACTAATCAATGGTTGTATTCATATAAATGTGTACTTTGTTATTTTGCGATGTCAAAATGAGCTAAATAATAACTTGTAATTTCTATATAACAAGATTGGATTTTGTCCATCAGTCCTGAAGACACTTTAGCTATATGTATATTTTGTGAGCATAGGCATGAAATAGATGTATTTTAAAGAAGTCCAAATAGGTACTATTTGGGTTGAGGCTTTGCTCCTTCTCTGAGCTTCTCTTGCCTGCCCTGTCCCAGGAGGGGCTGAGGAAGGACGCTGCTTTTGCTGGCAGACAGGTTCCCTGCTCAGTGAACGCTTCTTCCAACAGTGAAACCATTTCTCTTGGGGGCAGGATGCAAATTTCCCTGCTTTGGGAGAGAAGATTCAAAGGCAACTGCTCCAGGGAGGAGCATGCGGCTCTAAATTAATCTTGCTGACAAGTTATTTTGAGAGTGAAGAGGAAGAGGGGAAAGCCAGAGGGAAGACACCTCCAGATGGAGAAGGGATATAGACAGGGGAGGCAAATTCAGGCTTCTCAGGGTTCTACGCGAGCAGGGCCACTTGGAGTGTCCATGCTTTGCTTTGCATCATACATGTGTATACTTCCTTTCTTTTTTGGTGGTGGTGGGGGGTTCACTGAGAGTACAATGAAGGTAGATAAAGTCCCTCTTGTGTCCCACCCCCAAGTATACTTTCTTTTTTGGTGTTTGTCCCACCCCCAAGTATACTTTCTTTTTTGGTGTTAATTTTCATAATCTTAGAATCTCAGAGTTCGAAGACTATTAAGGGTCATTTAGTCCAAACCTTCCTTAGAGGTGAGAAAACTGAGACCCAGATAAACCTCTTCTTGGTTTATCCAAACCCTGCTTTTTTTTTTTTTTTTTTTTTTTTAAGTTCCAATGATGTTTAAATCCTTCAAGAGATGTTGTTTCTGTAATTTAATTTATTAGTATTGTTGGGCAAGCAATACCAATGAACAAACCCATAGTACAGATGGGGCAGGTAAGGCCTGAGAATTGACATAAACAGGTTCTGACCTCATGCTCCTGATTCCTGGGCCAGGTCATATAGGCAGAATATCCCACCTTAAAAACATAACAAAGATTTTTGTTGCTTGGCATGTATGTATCAAAAATGATACTGCTTCGGGCTATTGGAGCTTGATACCTGAGGCTGTGCTCCTTCGCAAGGCAAAAACCTTTGTGTGCAGGCCAGTCTGTGAGGGCCACCACAGAGAGTTGTTTCTGTCCCCATATTGACAGAAAAGTAGTGTTTTCTTTCTCTCCGTTGCCTCTCCCTCAGTTTACTAAACTCTGTGACCTTTCTATAAAGCCATACAGGCATGAGAGCCAATCTCTGGTCTAATCCTTATGAGAATCCTACAAGGTAAATATCATTATCATTACCATCCTTGTTTCACAAAAGCAGCAGCTGAGGTTCAAAGAATCTAACTGCTGCAGTTTTCTTATCCATAAAATGGGAGATAAGAACATCACTGACCTCAGAGGATTGAATAAGCAATGCTGATGAAGACCTTAGCACAGCGCTGAGCGCAGAGCAGGTGCTCAGTAATTGTTCCTTTTTGTAATTATCTGTGGAGCTCACAGCCAGATTTAGGTCTCATGGTTACTATATTAGTTTTCATTTCCTGTTTATAATATTTATTTTCTCTTAAGGAAATAATACAAACAATAACTACTAAAAATTTAGCAAGATACTGTAATTTTATAACCTGCTTTTCCTCTTGATGTTATACTAGAAATTTCATGTGGCTGCCAATTCTTGGTGAATATCATTTTAAATGAGTAAAGCTTCCATAACTTAATTAGCCAGAACCTGATAAGAGAGGAGTTTGGTTGGTTTCAATTTTTCTGTGTTACAAATAATACTCCAGTGACCATTTTCTCTGTTACAAATAATACTCCAGGGCACACATTTTCTTCTTTGGGCATATTTTCTTAGGTTACTTTTTCAGAAATTAGATTGCAAATTAAATTAGAAATTGTATATTTTTGTAATATTTGCTACTTACTGCTATATCATGGCCTTACTGTTCTATTTTTTATTCTATTGACCTTATTTTATAAATGCCCTTTGTTTTACTGGGCTTCCAACCTGTTTTTAAAAAATGTAATGTGTTTGAAGGCATGGGGGTTAGTGAAGACAGAACCAAGACTTGAAGCCCATCATTGCCAATGATGCCAATGGGAAAAAAATCCTCAAGGTCCAGTGTGGAAAGGCCGGCCATGCCTTCAAGACCAGCAGAAAGGGCAGAAGTCTAGGAGTTGGGAGTTCTGAGTTCGAGATTTGCTACTGCTAATCATCCATTATTTATAGATCCATTGATTCTGGCTCCTATTTCCTGGGGTGTCTGAAGCCTGGGCAATGCACTAGAGTGCTCCTGGAGCATCTCTGCAGGGGAGCAAGGCAGCATTTGCTCTCTGAAGCCTGAGCGCTGAGCTGAGAAGCTGCAGGGTAGGGCTCCCCAGGCTTCAATCTGCATATGAATCATCAAGTGATCTTGTTAAATTCTGTTTCACTAGGTTGGGCTGGGGTGAGATTTTGTGATTTTTAACAAGCTCCCACAGAGTCCTGATGCTGCTGCTGGTCCGTGGACCCCACTTTGAGAAGCAGCCACTCTGAGTACCAGGAATTATTCTTGTGCACAGGTGACTGTCCCGATAGTGCAGAGCAATTTTAATAATGGATGCATGATGAGGATTAATGGTAGTGGGCCAGATGCTCCTGAAATACTGTCTAGTATGCTGCAGCGTATGAGTATTCTGACTTGTCTGTGTAGGAAGTATTATCTGATCTGTTTCCTAGTTGTTGCTTGAGAGCCTCTGAACCTGGGGATGTCCCCTTTCTTGAGATGTGGTAGGAAGTGAAAGCACTCACCTGGAATAATGGAGTAGTAAGGAGCAGCCCTTGCCTTTTATTATTATCATTTTCCTTACCTGAACACAAACCCTAGAATGACCTTTTCTGTTCTTGTTTTATATTGTCTGAGATTCCAACCAACTTCCCTTTGAAGCTGACCAAGAAAATTTGCTAGCAGCACCTTAGAAGCCATAACACTTTGTTACATTTCTTTCCAAACATCTGCTGCATGAAAGAAGTAAAATCCTGCCATAGCTAAGGGCAGGAGGGTAACTCAGAAGTGGGATGTCCTCCCACAGCTCCACAGAGGCCCTTTTGCTGTGTGCAGGCAGGCCCCGGGAGGGTCCAGCACTTGCTCTCACATGTTCCTGCTGGCTTCTGCTGTTTGCAATTGCTGTCAAGAGCGTCCCAGGAGAGAGCTGAGACAAGCCTTGTCAGGGAACAAGAAAAGCTGGGAGTATGGTGGTTAGCCTCACAAATGTGAGGATGTTCACTGTCCCAGTAGGGACTCTCATTTCCCCTTAACATTACCAAGAGTCTGATGTCAAAAGGAAATCCTTTGAGTGTAGGTACTGTACCAGAGAACAGGCTTTTGAAACTCAGGTGACATCAATAGCCTACTTTCATTTTTCTAAAACTGAAATGCCATAGGGATGGCTTGGAGGTACACAGCCCTCCAGTCCTCTGGAGTTACTGCCTAAAGAGTAGGACGGTACCTTTTCAAGAGGAAAGAAAGAATCCCAGGTAAGAATAGTTGAAAAGTAGGGTCCCTGTGCGTTTGGCCTGGGCTCTCAGAGACTGGCCCAAACTTCAAGGAAATAGTTGAAGAGAGAATAAGACAAATGTCCTTTAATTTTTGTTCTGAAAACCTCCCTGGTAGGATTGCTACTTGCTGTTACTTCAGCTTGATAGTGCAAGTGGCTCCGTCCTTAAATGCTGTTATCAGCCTGCATTTTAGGACGTGCAAATAATTTTTAATCAAGATTCGGCTGTCAACATTTTTTGGTATTTGTCTTCTATGTGGTGGGGAAGTAGGATTCTCTTGTCTCAAAAAGTTTTTCTTCTTGCTCTTTGATCATTAGAGTCTCAGTTTAAAAATTAAAGGTTAGAAAATAGATTCTGAAATACAGAGAACTGCTTTTCAGGGGATGCTCAGCCAGTACATCTTAGGTTATTAAAAGTTAACCCCCCAAAGATGCATTTTTGATATGCTGAAAAGATAGTGTTTGCAACTAAAAGTCACCAGCTTTTTTAGCATGAACACCCCCAACCCCTGCATCCTAATCACTTTAGAACAAAATGAGGTTATGGTGTGAGTTTCAGAATAAATTTACTTATCAAAAGCATAAACACTATTTGGGTCCTGAATTTTCTTCACTCAAAATATTAATATTATTGACTTAATTGAGTTTTAATTGTGATAAAAGATGTTGTAGCTGCTCAGGTTTTTTGAAGCCTTTTATCAATGAAATCCAAATAGGAAAACAATTATGGAAGCTTATTTGCTTTTTTAATGGAATACAATTTATGTTAAAAACAATGTTCATAGTGAATATGCTTTAAATAGGAAGTAAAAAGTCTGCCTGAAATGTTCTTCTGTTTTGACTGATATAATAATTCAATTTTTCTAACATGGTATTTATAGATTGTTTTAGCCCACTTAAGGTTCTACATATATTTTAAAATAGGATCATTGATTATAGAGATAATCATATTATTAGAAGACTATACAATGATGTTTTTATCATTAAAATTAGGTCATTTGGCTACCCAATAAATTAATTTTATTTGCCTTTGGGGTGCTTAATTATGTTATACTGGTTGCTAGAATTGTTGTATTTTAAGGTAAATTTTAAATATATGATTTTTATAATAGCTATCAATTGCTAATTAATATAATGGGAGTTTAAAAGGTATTTTTCCAAACCATATGATTCACAAGTAAAAACTCTGATTTTCAAAATGGTTGGTTTTAGCTGTTGTAGAATTTTACAAAATATCCATAAGGCACAATTTAGAAAAAGGATATCTTGTTATCTGGTCTCCTTAGCTCAAAGGAAGCAATTGAAAATGCTTAAGATTAAAGCCATCCGTCTGAGGGCAGGTGCGTTTTCACTAACACAGAAAGAATGTCCCTGCCAGAGGAAATCTAGCAAGTGTTTTGCAAGGCCTCACATGAGGGACATTGTCCTGCCCTGGCTATTCACTGGGAGACATCTCTGCTAGCTTGGTTCTTACCTTCACAATCTGAGGTGGCAGCGTGAATGGAGGTGCTCTTCAATCTCGGGATGTGTGAGGTGTCATCAGAGGGGAGGTAGGACTGCTATTCTCATCAAGGGACATAAATTGCTAGTCTGTCTTTGAATCCCTCAATGTCTGTCTCCCCCTTTTTAAGGTCAGTAATGGGATATTAACTCCGAAGAGGGACTGACCACTTCAGGGAAGGAGTTGGAGCTGTGGGCCTGTGAACTATCTCCTAATATCTGGTTCGTCCATAGCTATGAGCATGAGAGAGACTGGTAGATGGAACTCCGACTCCGGGGAGAGGTGCTTTCTGGGGCTGAGTGCCAGTGAAGGGTCAGCTCCTCTACACAGATAGTTGCTCCACCCAGCTAGACAACCTTCAAACAAGCTTTTAAATTCTATTTTGGAGGGTCTCTGAAAATCTTTCATTGGGGAAAAATTTGCCTAAAGATAAGCTCTAGCATGAATTGGTTAAACTAAATTTCATTTTCTAAGTATCAGTGAAAATATTTACAACATTGCACTTCATACACTCTTTTCTTTTTAACACTCTTCTTGTTACACTCTTTTTAACATTTGGAAAGCACCCACATTCCTTTGTAAGCCCATGTAGTAATTTACTTAACAGAAATGTTATAACATTTCTGTTATTTAACATATGTAACATTCTATTATATAACATTTCTTTTCTTTTTAACACTCTTTTCTTGTTACACTCTTTTTAACATTCGGATAGCACCCATATTCCTTTGTAAGCCCATGTAGTAATTTACTTAACAGAAACGTTATAACATGTTCTGTCAGAATAAAATGCTGCTTCATGATATTTGTAATAGACTATACAACAGAGTTCTCCCAAACAATATCCTTTCTGGAAAGGGGTATATTGCTTTATTTATATATGCTTTATGGGATTCAGTACTTCTGGATCATTTGATCATTTTTTATGCCAGACAAGCCAAGGAAGCTAGTATGGCATGATTAAGTTTACAGGTTACGAGATAAATTTACATGGAGAGCCAAGTTTCCAGCTTCAAGCAAATGACTTATCTGTAATTTGATGCAAGTAAAATGACTGACCTTTGAAATGTTTGTTGGGCTTCAAGTGTCTGGAACAATCAATATGTACATTATTGTTTATATTTTATGCTCCTGATCCCATTAATGTATGCCTATGGAGTGCTGGGACACCATTAGTTTGTGATACCTTCTGAAGTATTGGGTGACATTTATCAAACAGAAAGGCAGTACATATTGACTTGTGACAGGTTTTGCATTTCTTGAGCTCAGTGTTTCAGGAACCGCTTATCCAGTTTTGATAAGCAAGACTTTTATCATTCTAAAGGCTCCTCAATTAAATAATAATGAACTAATTCGTTTAAAAAGAATTTTAACTTGCGGACTCATTAATTTCTCCATTGTGAGTGTCAGAAGATGTGTTCTTAGGAGGGGAGATCAGAGAAGTATGGTGGAAAAGAATAATTTTGGGGTGTGGGAACAGGAAGAATGACTAACTCTGTTTCTAACTAACTATAGGTCTCTGAATTTTCCTGAACCGCTGGTTCCCCAGTTGTGAAGGAGGAGATAGACCAGATAATCACCGAGATCCCTTCCAGCTTGGACATACAATGGACGATGGAATATCAATAAGCAAACACATGAGCCACGGTGCAGCCCTACCAGTAAGTGCAAGACTGAGAAATGGGACATCCTCTAAAGGCAATCTGCACTCCTCCTTATTGCCTCAAGTATATTGGCCTCACTCTGGGTGCGTCTCTCTGAGAGAGAGATTGGTGGAGTGTGCATACTCACGTACACAGATTGGTGGAGTGTGCATACTCATGTACACATATTGGTGGAGTGTGCATACTCACGTACACATGCACACTGTACATAGGGCCCCTCTTTTTTTTATCCTCTACCTTCCATTTCACATCATCTCCCCCAAAGTGGTCAAAATGACAAGTTCATCTGTTATTGGGGTAGAACTGGAATTCTGAAGAGATAGGGAACAGTTACCCACTTCTCTATTAATTAACTCTCTCTTTCTAGGGTTTTATAATTGGAAAGTCTAATGACTTTAAATAACCCATCCACGGTCCAATTAAAAAAATCATGATTTGATGAATTGGTTTCTAAATTCCCTGTGTTATTGACAAGTCGCTGCATCACTGAAACTGTAAGACATGTCATCCATTATTAACTTTGATGGCATTAAAAAAGATAAATTAGATCTTTTAAGCAGAAATGAGTTCTCACAAAGGCTCGCCTTCTAAAGTGCAATCTCAATTTTCACTGAGTTTCAGCCCACTTATTTGTTTGAGTTTATTCTTGTTTCACTTAGATTGTATTGATTGTTTAGTAAACATTAAATAATAACAGAAGGTTCTTAATATGAGCAGATAAGAGATAATCAATGTGTAGTGCGGTTTAAGTGATAAAATACTTTTGCCAGGAATATATAATCTGCCATAAGGGCCGGAAATGCCCTCAATTAAAAAATTAAAATTTAAAATGAAAAATTTAGAAAGGAAATCTGCCTTTTCAATGTATAAAAAGTTAAGTTTACTCTTAAGACAATAACAATGGATATCAATATATAAATAAACATGCTATTTCTAAGGCACATTAAAAATATAAACATATACATTTACAAATAAATTAGTCTTCTTTCAGCACTTATAGTTTGCATAAGGATAAGGGTAAAAGGCAATAATAATAAATACAATTCAAAATAACATTCAGAATTTGAAGTCAGTATTGATTTATCACAGAGGCAAAATGTTCTTACCTTGGCTTTTACAAAACTCCTTATTCTTCTTATTGTTTATTTCTTCAACCTAAAACAATCTTTTGTTTTGTAATCAGAACCACATTTTTCTGACATTGTAAGTCTGAATTTACCATTAATGGCTCCAGTATCTGTATCTAGTGTAACACAAAATGACTTAGGCAAGTTTTTAATACTTCAAATTGGACCCGCCCTTTATCCCACAATTCCTTTTGTATGTTTCATTATTGATCAGTTATGCTATTTTTTGAGACATATTATGCTGTAATTTGAAGGAATTATCAGGGTAGCATTTTATTTGATTATTTATCTCTTTGCCAAAATTGTTACCATCTTTGGCCTTTCAAACATGTTTATGACAAGATATTTGCTGTTAATTGCAAGTGAAAAGGAATGAAAAGCCCCCCAGTAGACACTTATATTTTCCAGAAGATAAGAGTTTCTTATAAAATCCAAGTCTTGGAGCAGACAGCTTTCTTTTGTTTGTTTTGTTTTGTTTTATTTTTTTACTTTTATATAGCAATGTAGTTTCAGAAGATTACTATTTTCTGATTAGCAGATCCATTAATAGAACAAAGAAAGAAAGAAAGGATATGGCTTTAAATGAAGTATGTTGTAACTCTACTGGCTTAGATCCATTTTTTATCTCTTCTAGAAATGCAAGAATAGAGATATAGAATTGTAGCACTGAAAAGGACCTTAAAGATCATATAATCATATCAACGGATACAGGAAAGGCTCTTCATTAATGTCAGACACTGTCCTGTATACAGTGATTATATTATACTGACATTAATGCACATATTAATTAAAGTATATATTAATTTGTTGAATGTACAAAAAGCCCGAAGAGGCATGTAGTATTATTATTTCCATTTTACAGGCACGGTAATTGAGGCACAAGGAGGTGATGCAACTCCCTTACCGCTAAATATTATGGTATCAGAGCCTGGATGTGAACTGAGGTTTGGCTTCAGTAGACAAAGACTCCTTTGTCTTTCATAACCCCACTCCCAGTCATTATCTAGCTTAAATATCCTATTTGATTTTTTTTTGTAGCACTTTTTGCTAGTTGAAATGATCCTGCTCGTTTTTTTTTTTGCTCACTTATTATTTGTCTATAATCCTTTGTCCCCACTGAACTCTAAAGTCCAGGAGAATAGGAACCTTCTTATTCACTGCTGTTTCCACCCAGATTGGGAATAATAGTGCATGGAGTGGTTTCTCATTAGATCCTAAAGGAATGAGTGAATTTAAGAAAATGTAGCAGGGATAGTAAGAATGGAAGAGGCTGTTGGGCTAGGGGTTGGCCCCCAGTGATTGTGATGAGGCAATTCTCTTAGCAGCAGAAGCCAGACTGATGAGAAGATGTGAGTGAAGGCATTGAGAGTGGGCTCAATTTTAGGAAGGTTGACAGTAAGAAAAGCATGGGCATGAGAAACAGCAATTATGGTTTTATGCTTTTATTAGAAAACCTAAGAAGAATCTTCTTCTTTTGCAACTTAAGAATGCCCTCTTGCTGCTCTTTGATGATTATACACATATAAAAACCCACCTCTGGCTCATTTTCCCAACTACAGTAGAACCTCTATAGTCGACCACCTTCCTGCATTGACCACCTCCTTAAGTTGACCTAATTTTCATAGACCAGACATGTACCACACGTACCTATCAGTACAGTAGGCATAGTTCCTTATATGGACCACCTCCACATGTTGGCTAGTTTGTTACAGTCCCTGGGGTGGTCAGCTTACAGAGGCCTTATTCTATTTGATCTGCTTGCAAACTGAAGAAATGGTTTGACCACAGAATTATCATCTGTCTTCATACATTTTACCAAGGTGCATGCACTCTAGGAAAGTCATTTTCCAGGATCATTCTGGGAAGAGCAGGACTTCATCAATTTCTGCGGAGCCAGAAAGTCTATAAAATACCAGCAATTTGTCTTTGCATCCCAGGAAACGCAACATCTGTCTTTTCCTACACCTCTTTGAAGTTTCCAAGAGCATTACAATTATAATTTCTTTTCCTGGACATTGAAAGAAATAGTGAGTGTCAACATGGGTGGCTCTGATCCACCATTGTGGTCTGTGCCCTGCGTGGCTAAGCAGAGATGTTTCCATTACATCATTCTGGTCCCTGGCGTGTGCAATAAGCACCCCCTGGTTCTCCTCCCCCTAATTTACTACCATTCAAAGGGGGGACAATGCCAGAAATTTCATATTTGAAAGCTAAATCTCTTACAGGTGGTTTTGGTTAGCTCTCCTTCTGGTTTTTCTAATTAGGTGCTGGCATTAAATGATGATAGAAGAAACATCTTGTTTTTACAGAGACTATTTTGAAGCCAGATACTACTACTATTTTAGGGAAGAAAATACTGCCCTCTTTTCAAATGCAGCAAAGCGTGTTGTCTCTTTTCAGTATCAATCCAAAGATTCTCTTTGGAAAATTTTTTTCAGTCTATGTGTTCTCTTGAAAGGTGAATAATTCAGTCTTGTCAATCAGACAATAAATAGTAAGGTTCAATATGTAAATTTTATAGGGGACACCTATAACATAGTGTTCTTCAAAGGAGGTGCTCCAGGAATTTTGGGACAGGCAAATCTTCCTTGTGAGGAACTTTTTCAGGTATTTACAGGAGGTTGGGCTTCCATGATCCCAGGTCACAACTTCTGGTAGCACTTGGTAGTTATTGTGATAACCCAAACACCCTGGTGTGTTTGCAATAGGGATGTGTAAGGGTGAAAAAATGCTACTGGTGTCAGAAGCTAGCCAGGGAACATAAATTTGTTAAGCTGGCCCAGTACAAGGCCATTCTGAGGGGTATGAGCTGCGTTAGTTGGAAAAACATACACGATTTGCTTAGTGGCATTCAAGGACAAAGTTGTAATAAACACCGTACTGGTCAACAAAATTCTCCTTTCAGCCAAATTTGGCTTTCTGCTTATCAGGTGTCCACTCTAATGGAGCTCCTGTCTGAATTGAGCCCCTCTCTCCACTCTGTTCTTTGTATCTCATGATTTAGCCACACTGTCTTGTCATAGGAGGCCTGCCCTAAGTGCTAAATGAATAATAAATGAATACATGCATTCATTTGCATGCATTCATGAATGCATGAATGAAAATGACAATAGGTCTTTAACCAATTTCTGAGAAGGTTCTAAGAGGAGCATTGATGTTTAAGATTTCTATTTGGGCCATGCCTGCTGTGTGTTCTCAGGGGGGAATTTCTGGATTTCTTCTGCGTCCTCTCCAGGAGGAGCAAGAGAAACCCATGAACCAGGGCTTATTTTCAGGCCCTGGAACTGATCCCATTTGCTCAGTAGCACACTGGTTTTGCTGCACAATCAGAATAATTTGAACCTGAGATTATAAAAACTTGCCTCACAAACTCTTGTCACTGTTTCTGCCCAGGCATGTGCCAGGTGCAGTGGCTTGCCGTTCTTCTATACTAGCAATGTGCTCAATTTCTTGTACCAGTTCACGGTAGAGGACAAGGAATTGTTCCTGTCTCAGGCAGATCTAGCTTCATTGGTGCTGGAAAATGTTTTTAGTGGATCTAAAAACTCCTCCCATTTCAAAGTAAAAACTTCCCTAAGCATCCCCTGGACTCCTCCTCCCCTCCATCCTTCTCTCTCTCTCTCCCCCTCTTTCTCTTAATTGTAACCTGTTCCTTTGTGTTGGAACTACCTGTGAGAAAGAAATTTTGCTAATTTCCCTTCCTCTTCCCATTCCCTTATTTGGCCATAGACCCCCTAAACACAGCAGGAAACGTGGCACTCAAAGGGAACAGAGTAAACTCCTCCTCTGTACCCAGGGGCTTAATCAATTCTTCCCCCAGGACTTTATGTAGAAAATCTTTTAGCTATTGATCAAAGATTGCCAGATGCTCACAACATACCTTCTCTTATTTCCCTTCATATTATCATTTCCGAAGATGTTTTTAAACATAATGAGCTATCGCTGGTTTACACACTTTTTTCTCTTTTCCTTTGCTTGGCCTGCCTGTGTTGGTTTGGTTTTGAAGGAGAACGAACATACACTTGACCAGCAGTTTGGTTTCCCACAGCAAATATGCACATGCTCAGAGTGTTCCCCTGTGATTTTCAAGGCCTGCTTTTCTTCTGATAAAGTCAGCAGCGCACACAGCTTATCCACATCTGCTGTGTTCCTTGAGGTCAAAGTATTCTTCCTTCTGGGACTAATGGGAATCTCCCAGAGAGAAACAATTATTGCATGTGAAAATTCTATTGATCTGCACTGTATGGTTCACCTGGTATTTAGGGTGCAGGGACACTTTTTGAAACTGGGAGATCAATTCAGAGGATTCAGAATGAGAAGATACTAGTAAATATGTTTATGCTACACATTTCTGAGTATTTGCTGCTATTGCTATTGGAATAGCAGAAAGTTGAATCCACTTGCCACAATGTGTCAACAATGCAGGTCATCTAGGCTGCTGACTTCATTAGTTGAATTATAAATTCTCAATACTAGCATTGGGTACAGTCACAGATTAAGAAAACAGTGGAATCATAACGGTGACCAGTGGTGTGATTTCCCATTTCTCCTTTTGCTTTGCTTTGAATGTGAGGCCCTTTTAGGAGACATTTTCCAGGTCTCCTAATGCTGATCTGGACAGAAATAGGAGGAGCGGATGACACCATGGTGCCGAAGGCAAGAGCCCTGAGCTACCAGCTATTGGAATTTACTTCTCCTGTGGTCCAGGTTGACATTTTAAAAAGAAATTTGAGACCATGACAACTTTCTATGTATTGCTCTCTGGATCCAGGAAATGAATAAATAATTCAAACCTGTTAATAAACTGTTCACTCTTTGGCTTTTTGTTTCAATATAGTTTTGTCACAAACTATTTTTCCCACAGTTGCAAGCCAGTTAACTGGAGTCCTGGTCTCTTATCCTCCTTTAGGAATTAGAAAACCTACCTCAAAAATCCCAGTCACAACCCTCGTCAGCTGCCTAGCTCCTGGCTCTAAGTGTATAACCTAGAATGTGAAAGATAGTAACCATCTTATGGATATGTTGTGAAAAACAAATGAAGAGATTGACAAAAGTATCTAGCATAATTCTATGGCACACAGTAGGCTCTTAAAACAGTAGTCACATTTGTATCTTTATATTCTGGAGAGCCTAATGAGCAGTGAAGTAAACTGAATGCTGAATAAGATGCTGAGTAAGTCTCAGGCTGATGTAATTGGAGTTTCTTAGGAAAATACTTAGATAAGAACTTTTGATTTTTTGGAGACAGAGTCTCATTCTGTCGGCCTGGATAGAGCATCAGGTGTCACAGTTCACAGCAACCTCATATCTTGGGCCCAAGCAATCCTCCTGCCTTAGCGTCCTGAGTGGCTGGGACAATAGGTGCCTGCCACAATGCCTGGCTAGTTTTTCAATTTGTAGAGACAGGGTCTTGCTTCTGCTCAGGCTGGTCTTGAACTCCTGAGCTCAACCAATGCACTTGCTGTGGCTTCCCAGGGTGCTAGGATTACAGGCATGTGCCACTGCACCCAGCCCTTCAAGCCTTTTCTTTTTTCCAATGGAGATTTTTTTTTCTGAGGGCTTAAGAAATGAAAACTTGGAAGTTTTTATTCCGTTTTAGGTGTAAGACTAAGGAAGTTCTCTGAAGATTTTGCACTGGGGTCTTATTTCAGTGCCCTTGTACTTTTACATCTACCTAAAGAGTCAATAGAATCCTCATTAATTGGTAGCTTCAGTCTGATCAACTATGGAATTGGGTTAGTAATTACGACAATCTCATAGGATTTGGTGACTATTGAATGAGATAAAGTATATAAAGAGCTTTGCATAATGCCTGGCATATAATGTTCAATAAATAGTCAATTAATAATATTATTATTTATAAAGATCCGACCACCAAAGTTGCTAAATTTCCATAGGAAGTTAGAAAAGATGGAACAGATTATGTCCAAGCTCATTCTAGCTGTACAATATACATTTTTGTAATTTTGACAAATCTAAGATAGTAGCAGAGCAGTCTGCTGCTATCTATCTTTTGTGCAATTCGAAATGACATTTTTCATATATGGAAACACACACTTCGGAGTCTGAAACTGATGAAAAGCTCTAAGCCAAACACTAAGTAGCATCTAGCCATTTCTCCCGTCAAATGGTTATAATTTTATGACAACTCATCCTTTTCAATTGCAGGGATCCTCAAATCTGTTTTAGGAGCTATTCTCATTTTCCCTCGAAATATAATTAAAAAAATATCAATCAACTAATCTGTATGATCCCCTCCCCCCTCCCATTAAAAAAATGTGATGGCTTTAGTTGTTTGCAAACAACTAAAGGCATAAGTGCTGATGCAGGAAGGGCTAATTGATTGGAACAATATATGGGCTGGCTTAGTGCTTAAGGTCAAATCCTTAGGAAATTATACATTCTCTATGCAAAATTAAATGTGTTGCAAGCATCTTTTCTGTCAAATGCCATTTCTTTCTTTTGCCCATTTGGCTCCAAGTTTGACTCGCAGGGATGAGTCACGGGTAGTATTGTCAGAAAGATTCAGAAGCTGTTTGTAGGGAGCAGTTAAGTTCTGACTGCTATTCTCCTTGCTATTTTGATATTTTGTTAGTGTCTCCTTTTGCCATTAGAACAGCTCAGCATTTCTCCTATTTTGGCAGTCTGCAGGTTGTTGTTTAGTCCTGTCATGGGATAGGTTTTGACCTCTCTGGGTGACAGATATTTTCATCGTGTGCCTGACCTCCCTGGTGGATGGGGAGAAGGGTTATTCCCAACCTGCTTTGCAGTGAGGGTAGAGGTACCTTCATTCAATTGGCAGAATTCCCACCCCTCTAGTCTCTCCTCTGTAATTTCATGTACTTGTGGCCAATCACATGGGCTGTTGAGAAGTGCCCAGTGACCAAGAAGCCCTTTGCTCTCCCTTTCAGATCGGCAGCTCTCAGAGTCTGGGCCAATTCTTTATGGATTCAAATTGACTGACATGACAAGAAGGTGAATGTAAGGATGGAGGGAGAGCAGCGGACAAGGAAAATAACTCTTAGGTTTGTAGATTGGACTAGTGAGTGGCTAAAGCTAGCAATGACTAACTAAGATAAGGAATGAAGAAGTAAGTTGGATAGAAAATTAGGAATTTATGGTTTTGGAGGTGAGTGTGCTCTGCCTTCATTCAGATCACCCTCAGGTGTACATGCCAAATGGAGCATTGTGAATGAAGATCTGTAACTCAGCATCTGTCAGGTGTAGGAGGACTGCTGCTCCAAGGGAGGGTCTGTGGCTTAAAGCCAATCTTAAAATTTTAGTGCTGGATACATTTGGCTCTCAAAAATTGCTGATGCTGTTGAATAAGCCGGTGTCTCAGAATTTTGAAAGGTGGAAGTCAAGGCAATATATTCCTAAATTCAGCAGCACAAGGGTGTCTTGCTATCATGTGGAAGGAAGGTGCCTGCTGTGTGGGAGTTTCCCAATGCAAAGCCTTCCAGCAGCCCCCAGTTCATGCAGTTCATGCAGCATTAGCACAAGTCCCCTCAAGGCAGTTGATGTAATTCTCTTCAGCAGCTTTCACTCAAGTCAAGCTTAAATACAACATAATATAGTAACTATACTATAATGGAGTTAGTCTTCCTAATTGCCAGTAACACACATTCATTAAGCCGTTTCTACTTTGGGAACTCAGTTTCATCATCATACTAGGTTAACATGGAGGTCTTTAGTGGTGAAGGTTTAAGAGAGATATTCTCTGAAATTCTCATTCCCTTATCTCAGAAAAGGGTGACTAGGTGGATATGTTGGTATTTGTTGGTTTGCTAACAACAATTTTAAAAAAGAATGTTTAAAACCCAGTTTTGCACGTGTCTTTATCATTAGCCTTCATCTTCAGGTCAGAGGTCGTGGACTTGGGATTTTATATTCTCCGTAAAACTTTCTGCCATCCTTCTGGTTAAAAGTGAGAGAAGCTAAAATCCACATATTCAGAGGTATTTACAGACTAGGTTTGGGCCCTTGACCATAACCAGTGTCTGTAGGGAGCAGGAGAATCGGGAATACTGTGGTGTACTCTCCTGGGCAGTAAAGAGGAGCAGACAGATGCTGAAGGAGTCTAGCAATGTTGGAATTGGATGGAAAGCTTTTCTGAAAATGTACTGGGAGGGACTTTGAGAAATCCTCTGGGGCCCTCCTTTCTTTGTCCTCATTGTACAGCTGAGGAACTGAAACCTAGAGAGCTTCAGAGAGAGCTTTGGTGAGCTGGCCAGTATAACACAGCACAGAAGAGGCAGTGGAGAGTGGATGGAACACAAGCTTCGGGTCGCTGCTCCCACTACCACCCCACTTTGCCACCTACACAATACCATTGTCAGTAAAACAAAGAGCATGGGCTTCCTTAGCTCTCTCTATATTTTGAAGCTGCTGGAGCATTGAAACCTGGAGCATTTCAGAAGGACTTAATTTTTTAGACTTGTGGCCCCACATCAAATCCAGCAAGAGAGACAAGGGAGGACACTGGTTAAGGAATCAGCAACAAGAATTAGATAATCCTGAGTTAAATGCCTGGTCTGCCACCTATCAGTTTTATGACCATGGGTAAGATCCTTGATGTCTCTGACCCTCAATTTCCCTTATCTGTAATGTGGGAAGAATACATCTATTTGATTTTGTGGTTGAGAATAAATGTGTGATCATCCCCGTAAACCACATACAGCACAGAGCCAGGTACAGTGGAGTCTAGGAACATTAGTCACTGTGGTTGTCACCAGCTCACTGCCCAAGACTGGTGAAATGAAGTGCTTACTCACATGTTCCCAGACATCTCAGGCCTTTCCCATCTGTGTTTTTCTTTCCACATTCCCAGCTGTTACTAACAATATACACAATGTGAAGAAATATCCCCTTCCTTTGTCTTTTAACTTACTTCTTTCACCTTCTCTGCCCCTCTTTAGAGATGTTCTGAGCGGGAGGGTCTCATACTCACTACTAGGTCTCAGCCTACCCTTTCCTTTTCTTCCTTTTCAACCCATCAAAATTTACCCTTAGGTGTCTTTTAATATAGAGAGTATAGATTCCTGGTCTGTTGGTTTTATTTAACTTCAGAAGTGTTTTCTTCAGCTGGAACATTGTTTAATTAAAAAAAATTATTATGTATTTAATTTTAAAAATCAGGAAATGTCACATCAAAACCAAGAAATGGTGGGTGTCATTGGGCCCACCTTTCTTAATGGTAGTTTCAAGCTGAGTAGGAGCTGTGCTCTCAGACAGATATGTGATACCCTAGTTCACCACAGTTCCCACCCAACCCTAAAGCCTTATACATGGTCTGTCTTGTTATTTGCACTCCTGTCTAGACCATTTAATCATTTACTTTTGTGATCCAATCAATTTAAGTCCCCCAAAATAGTAATTAGTGGGGTGGCTTCACTAGTAAGTCATATATAGTAATTATATAGTATTATATATACTATATATATAGTATATGCTTATATATATATGTATACTATATATATAGTATATAGTATTATATATACTAAGTAATATATAACTTTCCCACATTCCCCACATATTTTTTTTTTTTTTTTTTTTTTGAATTTATTTATTTTTTTATTGTGGAGAAGGGGCAGGGAAAGAAGGCGGGGGAAGAGGTGAGTGACAGGGTCGGGCCAGTGGCATGGTACCACATTGGCTGTATCTAGGTAGAG
>CAUYPK010151458.1:0-13123 GCA_963574355.1 Loris lydekkerianus
CATCCTTCGTATTAACCTGGATGGAAGTAGAAGACATTATTCTTAGTAAAGCATCACAAGAATGGAGAAGCATGAATCCTATATACTCAATTTTGATATGAGGACAATTAATGACAATTAAGGTTATGGGGGGGAGGAAAAGCAGAAAGAGGGACGGAGGGAGGGGGGTGGGACCTTGGTGTGTGTCACACTTTCTGAGGACAAGACATGATTGCAAGAGGGACTTTACCTAACAATTGCAATCAGTGTAACCTGGCTTATTGTACCCTCAATGAATCCCCAACAATAAAAAAAAAAAAAGAAAAGAAAAGAAAAAAATATATAGCAAGTACATAAATCTGATTTCCGTGTGGACAAAGTTCTTCCTCTAATATCATCCCTTTCTTTCATTGCTTTCATGGTGCTCTCTTGTTGCTCCAAGTAGGATCTGCTTCCATAGGAAGCAATTGCATCTGGTTACAGAAATGAAATCTTAGATTTTTTAATCAGGACAAGGCAAAAAATCTGTATGATTTTTTTTTCAGTCTGGCCCCTCCCCTCTTTTACTATTACCATTTCTAACAGTGTTTCTGATCTAGCTGTTGGAGAAATTTGTTCAGATGAAGGAGATTTGTGAAGAAGAACAGAAGAATATGTGAAGGCATAGGAGAGGGAAGACAAAGGCATTTAAAAGATAGTGATCATCGCTGTCCTGGGGAGGATCATCAGTCTACCTGTGACTCTCACAGATTACACGAGTTGCTCAGGTGTGTTGGTTAGTGACTGTGTCAGGTGCCCTGCACTGCACAGGGCTGGCCTACAGAGGTCACCTATTTCAGCTTTGTGAGCTGTGTACTAATATTTTCTACCTTTTATAGATTACCATACTAAGAGCTAGAGGATTTAAGTACCATTCCACAGTTATCTATAACTAAACAATTCCAACCTGTATCCATCTGACTTCAAAGCTATGATCCCATCACTATAAAGATACCTCCAAACTGCTTTTCACAGACCCATCACTTCACTCATTTCCATAAACTTCATAGATCCTCTAGTTTTGTTTTTTTTATTCCCTCAATTCTAAACCTGTAGCATTTTCCTTATATTTCTCTTGTACTGAAATTAACATGTTTCACATCATGATATGTAGTCAATATCATGACTAGATAACTGCTTATAGTTATTCAACTTTGTGTTCCAAAATTTTCACAACCAAAACCTCAGATGACTAAATGAATGAACTGAGTGTGTTGCAACTTTCAGCACTCAAAATTTCCTATATTTAAATTATCACTAACACTACATATTCCTGTTAGGATGATGCTTATAAGAACCAGGTAAGGGGTGCAGCTACTTTTCTATATGGCAGACTAAATACTATATTTTCTCTTTCTCCATATCATTTCCTAACTGCCTCTGACTCACTGATTAGAGAAATTGTTAGAGATTTATTGTAGGAGAAATTGATGCTCAGAGAAGTCAGTAAGTGATGCAGCTGTTAGACCCTCTCGAGATTGTGGAATATCATGTTCTGGGTTATCACAGAGATGACCTATAAAATCTCAGCACTGTTGCATATATTCACAGAAGGGGGAGGGAATAGGGAAGTGGTGGGAACTGATGTTGAGTAAGCGATCTGGAATCTGTGCTTCTTTATCCTTTGGTCATTGCCTAGATAAGAACAATCTTGCCTTGGAAGACACACATCCATGATATGAAAACAGTCTAAGGCAAAATAAATGAATCTACTGGCTTCACCGTGACTCTTTTAAATGTGATCTGCCAAATAGGCACCATTTATTGGATGCTAAGGACATTGAGTTCATTCTACAGTTGTTTGTGATAGGCACTTCCTATGTACCAGGCACACTGGAGGAGAGGACAGTTATTTAAGCTGGGGAGCCCACTCTATCTGTGTCTTAGTGGATGTGAATGACTCCTATACCAACAACTCCAAACTGTGCCTTTCATAGCTGAGCTGTTCACTTCTAAGGAGAGATCAGTTTTATTGCATTACCACACTGCAAGAATGAACTCCAGACAGAACCAGAGGGTGTATTTGTGCTGTCTAGCAGCAGCTGTACCAGGTAGGAAGAGACATTGCTCAAGTGCCCCCTGAGTGGCTGGAACCTTAGGACAGGGAAGCACCAGTAGCTGCCTGATTCCATGTGCTGTCACCAGAAACATGACCATGTCTAGTGCACAGAAGCCTTCTGAAACAGCATGGTGCGTGTCTCATCACAAGGCATTACCAGGTTTGTTCATGGACTGCTAATCTAGCCATTTATTCCAGGAATCCATCTTCAGGAAAATGCCATGCCTTTCGCATGTGAAGGAATCTGATATATTTTCCATTAATCTCTACATTGCCATTTATTTTTTTTCCTCCTTTTTGGCTTTCTCATTGATATTCTCCTCACCCCTGAAGACTAAACTCTGACCTTTTTTTTTTTCCTCTCTTGCTCAAATTCCTTTCTAAAAGAACTGGTAAATTATGCCTACAAATAATACATCTCATTACACAGGTTTTTATTTACCTGAAATAATGTGGCTTTCAGTATAGTCTGATTCCAGTATGTCATCACATGACAGACAGAAGACCACCTTATCTTAACCTAAGCATCCTGACCAGCTCCCTGACTTAACTCACACATTCTTTTCTACTGACTCCAGCTCCTTAGACAAAGTTTAACTCTTTTAACCAATGGCCAACTGAAGAATCCCTAGAATTCTCCCATGATTTGTAAGTCCTTGCTTTGAGATGTCCCATCTGTTTGGCTGAACCAACATATACCTTCCATGTGTTGAGCTGTGCCTTATAATCCCTGTCTCCATGAATTATAAAACCAGACCCTACCCTAGCTACCTTGGGTGCATTTTCTTAAGGTCTCTTGTGACCATGTTTCCTCAGTCACAGATGCACATATTCAACTCAGAATAAAACTCTTTGAATTATTTTAGGGAGTTTGGCTTTTTTTCCACCAATACCCAAAATAAATTGATATAAGGTGAAAGAATATAACTTTTTAAAAATCCCTTTTTGGATTCCTCAAAATGGTGTTCCACTAGCTACGATGTAGCAATCACTGTGTGCTTAGCCTAGTGCTACGTGCTCCTCAAACCTAAATTTATGAAGTTTAATTTCACAGGAGCCCAGGAAAGGAATTTCTATCTCTGTCCATTCTACAGCTGAGGAGCCTGAGATTCCATGGAGTTCACTGAGCTGCCTAAGTACTTACAGATTTTAACCCATGTCTGTTCTACTGTTAAGCTACTTTTCACCCATTATACCAGTAATTCTCCAAGCATGGTTTCTAGATCTGAAGCATCAGTATCAACTAGGAACTTTTCAGAAATGCAACTACTGGAGCCAAATCAGAAAACCTGAGGGTGGCAATCTGTTTTAGAAAGCCCTCCAGGCAGTCCTGATATGTGTTAAAATTTGCCAATCACTGATCTAAACCAGAGGCCTGCAAACTGTGGCCTGACAGCCACATCTAGCCCATGGCCTCTTATTAGAGGACCCCAAGTTAAGAATGGCGTCTACAATGTTAAAAGCTGGTCAAAAATAAAACAAAGAAGACTGTGTGAAAGAGAACAATGTCACCAGCAAAGCTTCAACTTTTGATCATCTGGACTTTTGTAAAAAGTTTGCTGACCCTTGCTTGCAACTGTGTTTCTTAGGGGGCTATGATAACGTGGTTTGTTTGCGAACAATAAACTTGTCTAGTCAATAAACTTGAACAAGTCTATTGTTTAATGATTGATGTAATTATTAGCTCCATATGCTGTCTCTGTCCGTTTCTCTCTCCACCCCAACATTTTCACCCTAATATTTTTAGCGAAGTATCAGCTTTCGACGTTTTGTATTACCATGGTCCTGTCTTCATAGATTTGAGTTTGCAAAAAGTGCTCTGGGGCACTTTGCCTTCAAATGCTAAAATCCCCTGGTGGCTAAGAAGGCATTTTTATTACCCTCTTCTTTCTATATTCTATAAGCATACTAACAAGTACTCTGTATGTTCCCAGAATACTGTAGGGATTTTTCCTTATGTGAATATATACTTTTATAAAAGTAAATAAGTTCTCTTTTCATTGATTCTAAGCCGTACTTCTTTTGGGGAGGTTTGCAAATCTCTGAAAGAAGAACGCATCTTAAAATCTGTAAGTGCAAACGTCCTTATGGTAAAATGATTTTTTTTTTCTTCTGGGTAGATTCCGAGATTTGAAATCAACCTAAGTGCCCATCAACCTATAAATGAATTAACAAACTGTGATATGTGTATATCATGGAATACTGTTCAGATATAAAAAGAGATTTAACATTTTTTGTATTAACCTGGATGGAGTTGAACCACATTCTCTTTGCCAGAGTATCACAAGAAAGGAAAAGCAATAAACAGATAGCCACACACCCACAAGTGGGGGAGGACGGGGGGGAGGGGTAAGCTCTCAACTAATGGCAGCAATGTGAGGGTGTATTGTGCACCCCTTAGGTAAAGGGCTCAACTACAGTTTGGACTTTACCCGAGAGGGCGAACAATGTAACCTAATCATTCATACCCTCATATTAATATGGAATTAAACAACAAAAAGAAATCTGTAGTGTTCATAGTAACTTTCTACCAGACAGCAGTCATGTCATCCTTTCATTTCCTATGTGAATAAACTAGGTCATAACTATTTATATTTCCAGAGTTAGGAGCACAGTCTGTTCTACCCTTGTTGAGCAGTATTGAGCTATTTAAAATGTAAAATGTTACAGACAGATCACACGGTGTTTCAGTATAGAACAAAAAGTTTCCCTTTTGGTGGAAAACCACGGGGAAAGAAGAGATTGAAGCAAATATCCATTGTTAGGAGAAGAATTAAAATTCCATAGTTTCTTGCAAAACAACAACCCATTCTTTTGTGGGATCAACGAGAAGAAGTTGCTTGTGAGTATATAAAGCTATGTTACATTCTGTGTGTGAGATGTGCAAAGAATTTACTCGCTCATGCCCAGCAACTTGACAAAAGTCAGGAGAAGCTACCTGAATCCACACAAAAGATGAAAGCAACATCCAAGCAGGGAGAGGACGTGTGAACAATTCATCTGCCACCCAAGATTCTCTTCAATGCCCATGTCACATTTTATTTGGCAGAGTTTTTGTCTTACTTAATGGTTCATAAAATAATAGTGGGTGTAGCAAATACTGCTGTCTTAAAAACTGTATGAATGTGTGTTGCTAAATATAATGCAATTATGTGCTAATTAGAATAACATGAACTTAACAGTTTCCATTTTTAAAATGCCAGTGTTTGGAGGCTACTTAGCATGCACACAGCTATCATCAAGGTTGCTAACAAATAAAGATACATGAAAGGGTGGTCCATTAACTTGTCTTATTATCCTGGCTTAATTAGAGTTTTTTTTTTTTTTTTTTTTTTTAAAGAAAACTCATCCTTAATCTGCTGAACTGACCCCAAGTTTTTCCAAAGGTTAGAAAAGCCAGAATAGCAGAATGTTCCTGGCTACCCTACGGTCAACTTCCGGAGATTGCTTCTCATTTTTGTTGTTTACATCCTTTTTTCAAGGAAGAATTCTAATGATCTGCATACTATTCATCTGAAGAAAGGCTTAGATTACTTTTTTCAGAATAACCATTTTCAACCCCAGCTCCACCAGAAGAAGCAAAAACAAAGACAAAGAAAGATCATTTACCATCATGCAGGTACTGGCTTTCATAAATGTCCATAATTATTTATTTCAAATGAAATAGGGAGGAGATTTTCTTCCTTTGCTGTCAATCTTCTTTACTGAGAGGACTCCATTGCTTCAGCCTTCCATATGATAGATGGACTCTAAAAACCGCACAGCATTTATTTCCTAAAAAAACAAAAATATCAATTGCCAAAATCTGTTAATTTCTTTATACTTAAATGGAATATGCCCTTTAAAAATCATAGCAGTCTTTATAGAAAGAACAGGAAGATCTGAACTCACTTGGATGCCTTCAACCCAAATCAAGAGAAACCTACAATTTATTTCCTTCTCAGTCCTCTCATATTCCTATAGAGCAAACCACACAGTGAACAGGATCAATGACAATTTACGATTCACATGCTCTGCTGCCTGATAATGATCTAGTGCTACATGAGTGATTATAAGTGAGGAAAGCTCTGTCCCTATGCTTGCAATTACAAAGACAAGTAGCACTTGAGTTTTGTGAGGAATTGGCATCAGCAAACCAACAGCATCTTAAGTTCAACTAATGTCCCCTGAATTTCATTTAAGAGAGTGCTTTGCGATAGAAGTCGTCCTGAAGAAATCATGACCTGCAGCGTTAGTGATGCAAAAACAGGAGCTGAACACTGCTTGAAGCACAACTTGAGTGGAGAATGATGTCGCATTTCCATGTTAGCACCTCTGTTATGAAGGTAATAGAAAAATAACAGTTTCTGCCTGATTCAGGTACCTCTTTACTACCTAACAAAAGCTGTGTCAGGCAAGTCATTTTTTCTGTCATCTTCCTTGTTCCCTTAACAACAACCCTATAATTTTAAGAAAATTGTGACTCTTTAGGGATGTGCCACTTTCTGAAATATGGGCACAAATCTATTTTACAATGGAGAATAAAGTCTTGAAATATTCTTTACTCTTTATTGTATGAAAGCAATGAACCAAAGATTTTTCCAGTACTTTAAAAATACCATCTTAAGGTTTCCTTCATCAGTTGTTTTCCTGGGTAAGCTAAATGGTCAGTTGGTCAGTTAAATTAAGAGTTTCTTGATGTCCTATGTGTGGGACACAAGTACAACAGGGAGTTCGTCTAACAAATGCAGGCATTATAACCTAATCGTTTGTACCCTCATGTTAATTTGAAATAAAAAAAAAAAGACAGTAAATTTTTGCCTTATCATTTATTTCTATATCACACCTGGCATAGCACACATAATAAAATACTGATACGAAGATAGGAAGACAGATGGGTAATAAAAAGAAAAAAGGAAATAGGAAAAAGAGAAGGCAAAAGGAAAAAAAGAAAGAAAGTGAAAAAAGAAAGGAAGGAAATTCTGAAGGGTGAAAGAGTCCTTCTGTTAGCATAGCCTTAGATAAAGATTCCAACTTTGTACTGAAAAACTGAGTTCTCTAGTATTAGTATGTTAAGTGGCCATCAAGGAGAACACACCTTTTTGATTGATGGGGGTACATTCATTCCAAAATTACACAGCAGTTGAGACTGGGCTTATTTCACTCCATAAGCAAGATGTGAACTCAAATGAGACATGCTTTTCTTTATCTGGCTCCTGGGGAAATCTGTGAGACGTGCAGGGCAGTAGTGGTAGGACTGAAGGGACAGATTCTGAGTGGGAGAGCTTGATCCTCCAGGGACAGGGAACAGCTGCCGTGAAGTAGACTGGACCAGTCCAATGCCTTGTACCTCTGCTCACCTCTATTGGTTTGGATAATTCAGCATTGATCAAACTTGAGGACTTAATAGAGTTTCAGGGATGGTTCATTAATCATCACAGTTATTTGAACTTTTTTGGTATAAGTAAAATATATCACTTCAGTTACTCATTTTCTATTTTTTAAGGGAAAAAAAAACAGGAATGCTAATAGTTCCTCATCATTTAAAGTGTGTATGGCAGATTGCATCTCATTTGGCAGAATTCGATGTGTTTGAAATCATTACCTGTTTTTTAATTTCATGTAAAGTGCTCACTGAGTTCACCCCAAATTGAACTGGTAAAAAGGAAAACAAGAGGATTAAAATGTTCAGTTAGAGGGGAGATAATGCAGGAAATATTGAGTTTAATAAACTATTCTGAACATATTTTGATATTTTTATGAAATAAAGTCTTTTTAATAGGACACAAATTCCTTGTTAAGTTGATTAAAACTTCTAATGGAACTGTGACTATTGTATGTCACACAAACAGAACATTGAGTAAAATTTGCCATTAGGTAGAAATCTAAACGTTAGATATTGCCCCTTATTTGTAAATACCCAAATGAGCACTGACTTGATTTTTTCATATTAAAAACCAAATTTTCACTGCATGTGCCATTCTTGTTATTTATCCAGTTTGCATCGTATTGCCAGATAAATTTGAAAATCTGTATTATAAGTTCCAAAACATCAGGGTTTTTTTTTTCTTTTTCATTTTAAATTACTCTGGTTCACAGAAATGAGAATTTTAAAATCGCTAAAATTTATGGAGTGATCAGCATGTGAAACTGACGCGCATCATCCCAGTCTTTACAAGATCTCTGCAAACTAAGTGTCTTGAGCCTCTTTTACTGACAGTAGAGACTGCAGTACACAGTTTGGGATGAAGGGTGTGGGTTTCGTGGTCTCACAGACCCGTTGGTTCAAACGTGGCAAGGCTGGGCAAATATTTGCCTTTCTCCCTTTCCTCGTTTAATTCTCCTACAGTGGAATTTTTAATTATTAGCACTTATTTCAGAGATGTCCTGTAAGAACCAAGTTAGAAATGCACTGGCACACGGTCAAGTGCTAAATCTACCTCGGCTTCATTAAAGTGTCTTCCATGAGGACACAGAATTAGTAAATAGTCAAGTAGTGAGAAGTAAGTCCCAAGTAGTAATTAGTAAGTAGCAGTTTTAGGAATGAGACTGAGACCCTCACCTCAAAACGGAAGTCACATTTTCTACTATAATGACACAAATCTTCGCATAGGGATATTTCAAATGCGTCTAATGTGCAAAGTCGTACATAAGTTCACTATGTTTTGAGTACAGAGTCACATGAAATAGACAATTTCTTATCCTTAGTTAGTGATTTGTTACGTGATTTTAAAAATGTCTATAGTCAGAAGAATTTCAGATGGTTACCATTAGTAATCTTTGCTAAAACTTGAGGTTATCTTTAACTGGACACTTGAAAAAAATTATACTGAGTTCACTTGAGAGCAAAACTTCTCAGATAAAATCACAAAGTGACAAATTCTTAAAATAAAAAAAAACGGAACCTGCCTTTGATTCCTCTTTAGGCCTATCCTTTCTGTATGGCACTATGCTGAGGCCTTTAAATACACTCTCTCGATTGAATCTCCAACGAATACACATGAGATAGTCACCTACTCTCCCCACTCTGTAGTGGAGACTGGGGGAAATCCAGTAGTCTAGCCAAGTGGCAAAGCCAAGATTTGAGCCCAAGCTGACAGAATGCCCAAGCCCAGTTCATAATCTTCAGAGCACAAGTGAATTCAGCTGGACATTTGAATTAGGGCCCCAGAGGCCATTTACTGGGAATAGTAGCTCTGGGGAGAGCCAGATGTGAATATATTTAGATCTCCATCCCTGGAAATATCCTCAGAGAAGAGAAGCTTTAAACTATCTGAAAATTCTCAAAAGAAAAACTTTATTCAGGGGCTCTTTTACCCAGCACCTGGCCTCCCAGCCACCTGGGCTGTTTCCTGCAGATGCTCCAAACCTCTTCTGTTACAGACCATGAAGCTATTATCTAAGACTTACCTATGTGGGTTCCAGAGGTTCCAACAGTAGGTCAAATTCTTCCCCTATAATTTCTTGTGGAAAGTCTCTTCATCAGAGAATGATAACAAAGCAACCTCCAGTCTACCTGTGGGGAAAAGGCAATCCAATAACGTCACCTGTGTCTGGAGCGACATGAGACCTGAGCCCCAGGGTAGACTGCCTTGTCCTTTCCCAACTGTCTTTCATAGTGACAAAGCTCTTAGCACAATATTTAATACTCGGCATGGTTCGCTAAGGTTCAGACGTGCATATTATTACCTTCCTCGTCACTGTCACCTCTCTGCCTTGTCCCCTCCGTTTGGCAGCTGGAGTGGGGATAAAGAACCATTTCAGATCTTCAAATCAAAACCTGCACTAAGAACATCTGCAGCAACTTTACTCATAATCATACAAACTGGAAATAACCAAATGTCCATCAATAGATGAATGGATACCCAACTGGTAATAAAAAGGAACAGACTACTCATTACTACACCCAGGTATGACAAACGCATTGCGCTAAATGACAGTAGCTATATTCACAAAGCTGTTAACGATATTAATTGACTATTGTATATGGGGAGAGTAAAAAGGAATATTCTAAATAAGTGAATCTACAGAGATAGGAAGCAGATTAGTGATTGCCAAAGGCTGGGCAAGAGGTTGGAAGGTAAATGGAGAATAGCTGCTAATTGGTATGGTATTTCTTTTTGGAATAATAAAAATGTGAAATTAAATGTGGCAATGGTTGTATAACTCTGCTAAAATAATAAAAACCATTGAATTGTACACTTTAAATGGGCAAATTGTATGATATGTGAATTATATCTCAATAAAACTGATAAAGATAAAACAAAGTGAATAAAATAATTCATCAAAAATGTTACCAGTAGAAAATTAAAAATTATGCATATGGATTGCATTACAGTTTCATTGGACAGAGCTTTCCTATCATGTGTATTCTTCTGGTACTAGAGTGAAATAGTGACTCTGGGGAGAAGGCAGTGGAGTAAGCTTGAATTTTTTCTAAGTTTCTGGGAGGCCTTGATCACTTCACTTCTTTATCATTGGCCTTCCGTATATTGTATTTTAGAAAAAGTGATTTCTTCTGGAGTCTAGAATTACCACATGGATTAACTAAATCAGCGGTTCTCAAACTGTGGGGCACGACCCACAGGAACTGTATTAAAGAGCCGCGGCATTAGGAAGGTTGAGAACCACTGAACTAAATGAATGGCAAATGAGTTGTTTGTGAAGACTCTTTTCCCCTATTTGCAAAAGAAGTTACAAACAAATCATAGGGAATACTGCTGTTTATAGACTGCTTAAAGTTATTAATTTCTAAAACGAAAGAAAGAAAACAGTTTTAAATATTATTTGTATTAACTAGACTTCAACAGGCCTTTAAAACCCAAACTAAATCACAGCCCTGAGAAGGAAGATGAAGCTGTTATGATTGGATATAACAGTTGCAGACTATTAATTCAGATATGGCCTCTGTTCCAGGTAATGTTTATGAACAATATTTCTTTTAATATTCACAGCAACCCAAGAAATAGGGATGTTATCTTGTTTTTTCAAGGAAAGGATCCTAGGCTTAGGGAATTAAATATGACCAAGGACTCATAGCTGTGAGGTAGTACGTAAAGCTCTTGTTTTATGGAGGATGGGCTTTTAACCACTATAGATGTAGCCCAGAGGTAGCCTGGATGTCAGGTGGCCAAAGGAGGGCGAACGCCAGCTAATGAAATATGTTCTGGGAAGTATAGTAGTCACCATGGAAGTTTAGAGGGTGCAGAAAGGAGAGGTCCTTGAAGGTTAGCCTAGATCCATATAGAGAAACTCTGGAAGCTCATAGAGGAAGATAGACAAGTGGCTAATTTACTTTGAGGTAACAAACCCAAACAAGGTGGCCAGGATTCAGTGCCACAAGCTAATTCTTAGAAGAACTGTGGAAAAGATATCAAAGGATTCCAGTTTTAAAGAAATAGAAGTGTAAATAACCTTTGGCATAGCTATGAAATGCATTCCTTTTTTTAAAGACAGAATTTCACTATGTTGCCCTCAGTAGATATCACAGCTCACAGCAACCTTAAACTCTTGGGCTTAAGCGATTCTCTTGCCTCAGCCTTCCAAGTAGCTGGGACTACAGGCGCCTGCCACAACCCCCAGCTATTTTCTGTTGTAGTTGTCATTGTTGTTTAGCAGGCCCAGGCCAGGTTTGTATGTGGCCAGTGCCCTAACCATTGAGCTATGGGCACTGAGCGTATGAAATGCATTCTTGAAAACCTAACCATAAGTTGATTATTTCTAAAGTAATTTTTTTCATAAAAGGTGATAGTAGACCTTTGTTATATGATTTCTAGTATACTAGGTATAGAGGCATGCTCATTGAACTAATGAGTAACTAATGTGACTCATCCTAGACCTGATCCACCCCAGGGGAGTCATGAACACACATCAGATCCAATTACTTTTCTATTACTCTCTTCCTGTAATAGTCAAATCTCTGCTCTCTTTCTCTCTCTCTTACACACACACACACACACACACACACACACACACGTCTATAAAAAGTGCCTCCCCTTCTTAACCTTTGATTCACTTTTTGGCCCACTCAAATGTGGATTCTACCACACCACTACACAAAAACTCTTCTTTAATTGTTCATCAGTCACTTTCATATTGCCAGATCTACTAGAAGTTTCCTCATCTTCCTCTTAATGTTGCAATGGTCAGCATGAGTCAATATTATATCATAAAGTCATAAATAGTAATTTATAGACAAGTTTACTAAGCTCATGATTCTGGAGGTTGGGAAGTCAAAGGTCAAGGTGTTGCATCTAGTGAGGGTGTTCTTGCTGTGTCAAAGCATGGCTCCTTTCACCAAGGCATCACCTTGATGGAAAAGCACATCTGTCCTGAAGAGAGAAAATTAGGCTGAACCCATCCTTTAAGAAACAACTCACTCCTGTGATAACTAACCCACTCCTAAGCTAATGGCATTAATCCATTATTCCATCCTCTAGAACTAATCATCTCTTAAAGTATCCACCTCTTAATTCTGTTACAATGGCAAATGAAGTTCAAGGTGAGTTTGTTGGGGACATTCAGACTATAGCACAGGCATAGTATGGCACAGCCAGGTGACACTTGGCAGGAACAATTATGACCAGAAAGCCAAACTACTTCCATAGCCACAACTGAGTTAGCAGAGGCTGGCCACAGGTAGCATCTCCTGGCTAGAGATTAAGCAACTGAAAAATCTTCCACTTTCCTCCCTCGGCTTACCTCGTAAGTTTTTAAGACACAGTCAAATGGTTAAAAATAAATAAATAAATGGCTAATCTAGGTTTTATTGCCACTCTTAAATGCAAATAATTTGAAAAATTAAAAAGCCTAAAAAATTTTAAGGTGAATTTTGTACATAAAGGAATTGATTTAAAAAAAAAAAAAACCAAGACTGGAGATTCTGCATATTTATACCAAGAAAATATGTTATATAAAAAGCAGTTTGTGGGGGGAGACAAGATGGCGGACTGAAGCCAGCTTTTCACAGAGGCTCCCGTCCAGAAGGAGAGTTAAAGGATGGAAATTTAGAAAGTAACCTGGAGGATTCGAGCTATACCAGGAGAGAAGGTTGGAGATCGCACATCA